>PVIU01020865.1:0-32978 GCA_004026605.1 Ondatra zibethicus | reverse complement strand
ATGATTCTTTGAATTTCCTCAGTGTCTGTTGTTATGTCCCCCTTTTCATTTCTGATCTTGTTAATTTGAGTGTTCTCTCTCTGCCTTTTGATTAGTTTGGATAGGGGTTTGTCGATTTTGTTGATTTTCTCAAGGAACCAGCTCTTTGTTTCATTGATTCTTTGGATTGTTTTCTGTGTCTCTATTTTGTTGATTTCAGACCTCAGTTTGGTTATTTCCAGTCTTGTATTCCTCCTGGGTGATTCTGCTTCTTTTTTTTCAGAGCTTTCAGGTGTGCTGTTAAGTCACTAACGTGTGCTTTCTCTGTTTTTTTTTTTTTTAATGTGGGCACTAAGTGCTATGAACTTTCCTCTTAGCACTGCTTTCATAGTGTGCCATATGTTCATGTATGTTGTTTCTTTAATTTCGTTGAATTCAAGGAAGACTTTAATTTCTTTCTTTATTTCTTCCTTGACCCAGGAGTGGTTCTGTAGTTTACTGTTCAATTTCCATGAATTTGCAGGCTTTTTGTTGGTGGAATTGTTGTTACATTCTAACTTTACTCCAACTTTACTCCATGGTGATCTGACAAGACACAGGTGGTTACTCCAGCTTTTTTGTATCTTGGATGTTTGCTTTGTTACTGAGTATATGATCAATTTTTGAGAAGGTTCCATGAGATGCTGAGAAGAAGGTATATTCTTTCCTGTTTGGGTGGAATGTTCTATAGATGTCTATTAAATCCATTTGATTCATTATATCTGTTAGTTCTTGTATTTCTTTGTTAAGTTCCTGTCTGGTTGACCTGTCCATTGGTGAGAGACGAGTGTTGAAATAGCCTACTATTAGTGCGTGGGGTTTGATGTGAGCTTTGAGTTCTAGTAATTTTTTTTTACATATGTGGGTGCTTTTATATTAGGGGCATAGATATTCAGGATTGAGACTTCATCTTGATGAATCTTTCCTGTTATGAGTATGAAGTGTCCATCTCAGTCTCTTTGGATTGATTTGAGTTTGATGTCGATTTTGTTAGATATTAGTATAGCCACACCTGCTTGTTTCTTAGGGCCGTTTGATTGAAAAACCTTTTCCAAAACCTTTACTCTGAGATAATGTCTGTCTTTGTGGTTGAGGTATGTTTCTTGTAAACAGCAGAATGTTGGATCCTGTTTTTGTATCCATTCTCTTAACCTGTGTCTTTTTATAGGTGAGTTGAGTCCGTTGATATTAAGCGTTATTAATGACCAGTGGTTGTTCATATCGGTTAATTTCTTTTTTTGTGGTAGGGTTTGTGTGTCTCCCTTCTTTGAGTTGAGGTGGTGTAGGGTTGTTAGCTGACTGTGTTATTATGGGTGTCGTTTGCCTTCCTTAGTTGTGGTTTACCTTCTAGTACTTTCTGTAAGGCTGGGTTCGTGGCTACATATTGCTTAAATTTGTTTTTATCCTGGAATATCTTGTTTTTTCCATCAATGGTGAAAGTAAGCTTTGCTGGGTATAGTAGTCTGGGCTTGCATCCAGGCTCTCTTAGTTTCTGCAGCACATCTATCCAAGACCTTCTAGCTTTCATCGTTTCCATAGAGAAGTCAGGTGTAATTCTGATAGGTTTACCCTTATATGTTACTTGACCTTTTTTCTTTGCGGCTCTTAATATTCTTTCTTTATTCTGTATGTTTTGTGTTTTTATTATTATATGGCGAGGGGATGATTTTTTTATATCCAGCCTATTTGGTGCTCTGTATGCTTCTTGAACCTTCATAGGAATATTCTTTTTTAGGTTCGGGAAGTTTTCTTCAATAATTTTGTTGAATATATTTTCTGGGCCTTTGGAGTGGAATTCTTCTCCTTCTTCTATCCCAATTATTCTTAGATTTGGTCTTTTCATGGTGTCCCGTATTTCCTGGATGTTTTGTGTTGCAAATTTGTTGGATTTGTTGTTTTCTTCTATCACTGAGTTTATTTTCTCTATCGTGTCTTCTGCATCTGAGATTCTTTCTTCTATCTCCTGTATTCTGTTGGTTATACTTGTCTGTGTGGTTCCCGTTCGTGTATCCAGATTTTCCATTTCCCGCCATCTCTCGGTTTGTGTTTTCTTCATTTCCTCCGTTTCAGTTTTCAAGTTTTGAACTGTTTCATTTACCTCTTTGATTGCTTTTTCTTGGTTTTCTAGGGTATCTTTGAGGAATTTATTCATTTCTTCTAACTTTTTGTTAGTTTTCTCATCCCTTTCGATAAAGGAGTTTTTCACCTCTTCTTTAAAGGACTCGATAACTTTCATAAAGTTACATTTAAAGTCAATTTCTTCTACTTCATCTGGGATAGGTTGCTCGGGCTTTCCTGTTCCATAATCGCTGGATTCTGGTGTTATCATGTTGCTTTTCAGGTTGTTGGACAAATTCTTTGATTGGCGCCTGCCCATCTCTTCTGAGAGTTGTCCGCTCTTCCCCTTTTGGCTCCGCTTGGCTCCCAGGGTCTGGATGAATCTGCGGAAGCTTGTTGTGCTCCTTCGTCTCCCAGGGGTTCCCAGTCCCAAAGGCGGGCTTACTGAGAGATGTCTGCTCTGCTCGGCTTGGCTCCGTGCGATAAAGGAGGCCCTCTAGCAGGGGACTCGCCCTTCCCCCAAGACCTCAGCCCAGATAGGCTGAGTTCAGGTGCAGTTGGAGCCAAGCAGATGAGAAGGGATGCCCGGGGGTGAGCAGGGTTGGGATATGCAGCAAAGCCAGCAGAGGGGAGCCCTAAGTGGCCAGAAGGCCTTGGGGACTGGCTGGGGCCCACTTACCAGGGTCCAGATGAATCTGCAGAAGCTTGTTGTGCTACTTCGTCTCCCAGGGGTTCCCAGTCCCAAAGGCGGGCTTACTGAGAGATATCTGCTCTGCTCCGCTCTGCTCCATGGGAAAAGGAGGGCCTCTGGCAGAGGATTCACCCTTCCCCCAAGGCCTCAGCCCGGATAGGCTGATTTCTGGTGCAGCCGGGACCACGCAGATGAGAAGGGATGCCCGGGGTCAAGCAGGGTTGGGGTAAGCAGCAAAGCCAGTAGAGGGGAGCCCTAAGTGGCAAGAAGGCCTCGGGGACGGGCTGGGGCCCACTTACCAGGGTCCAGATGAATCTGCGGAAGCTGGTTGGGCCAGGTTCCCAGCCCCCAGGACCGGCTTACTGAGGGTTGCCCGCTCTGCTCCGCTCAGCTCCGTGGGACAAAGGCAGCTTAATATATTTTTAAAGAGGGTTGGATTAAATATAAAGTATTTTTGTAAGAGACTTAAAAAATCCATACCAGTTTAAACCATGAGGCTTATTGCTTTGTAATATGAAATGAGATACAATGAACAGGCAATTATAACATTTAACAGTAAGCATAGGTGCATATAAGTCACATGTATGCATATACATGCTCAGTGAACAGGAATTGGGCAAATTGGATCCTACCAAAGGATCCTACCAAAGGCATGTCACTGCAGAAAACACACATGTAACAGAGTCAGCAAGAAGAATTTAAAGACAAAAACATAAGTAAACCAGGGGTCCAGGCAGGGTTTACCTCAGTAAAGATGGTGGGACTTGGCCACTTGACCTGGCTCTCAGTAAACATGGTGGTGAAGTCACCTGACCTCAGTTAATACAGTGGTAAGATCACTTGACCTCAGTCAAAGTGGTGGTAACATCACCTATGTAACAGGGTTAACACCAGGGAACCAGACAGGAAATACTTCAGTAAAGATGGCAGAACTTGGTCACCTGACCTGGCTCTCAGTTAAGATGGTGGTTAAGTTACCTGACCTCAGTTAAAATGATGGTAGGGTCACCTGACCTCAGTCAAAATGGCAGTGGTCATATGTTGTATGGAAGTGCAACCAAGAGGCATGATCCTCCCTGTTGCTGAGCCAGCATGTCACAAGCTGTGGTAGGGAGCAACAGGCTGGAATTGAAAACAGCCACCTTGTGGATCCAATCAATCTTGTCTGCAGCAGTGGCAGGGACAGTTTGAGGAAAAGCAGAGCCAGCAGGACACTGGCAGAGCATAGTGTGAGGGGTTACACCATAGCTGAAAACATGAAAACCCACAAAAAACACCACAGGGACTATAGAAGAGTGTACTCTCTCTGTAGGCAGGGTGTGAAATGATGGCAAATACCATAGGGCTTGTAGAAGAGCATGCTCTCTCAAAGGTGGGTGTTAAAGCCTGACTGGCTCTGGTCTTGGCAACTCAGAAACCAGAGAGGCTGAAGGTCACTCTGAGCAGTCTCTCATGTTAGGGATCACTGACAAGTGGTCCAAATGAAAAGAAAAGAAAAAGAAAAGAAAAAAGAAGAAAGAAAAATCTGAGGGACCCAGGGTCCTCAGTTGAATGCACCGCACAGAGTGTGAGGTGCTAGTGTTGTAGGACTGACCCCAGGTTGTCCAGTCATGTTTTTACATATGGAAAGCAACCAGAGATGAATGTTAGTGAAAAGCTCAACCGTAGCCATGAAGGCTGTGGTTGGGGGCTGGAAGGTAAAAACTCACCAACAAAGGTCTTGATGTGCATAGAGGCTGGTGTTCAGGAGCTGTTGCAAAGAAATCTGGTTCCTGGAGCCCAGGGTTCCATGTGTCCTCAGCTGGCCTGGCCACTGGCAGATGGGACCATGGAAAGCCTGGCCAAGTCACAAGCACCAATGTAATGTTTTAAATAAAATACTGCAGGTTCCCCAAGGGGCACAGCGGCAGAAATGCTGCAGGTCCCCGAATGCCGACAGTAGGCAGCAGGACATGAGACCATGCCACAGGTCCCCTAGTGGCAGCAGGCAATGGGCAGTGAGTCCTGAGACCACAGTGGGCCACGAAGGCAGCCAGTTACAGGCAGGGATCAAGTCCTAGGCAGGGAGCCTCATGGTGGGTGAGGGACTGAGATGGATAGACATGCCATGAGACCAAGCTGCAGGTCTCTGAAGGCAGTTGGTCTAGGGCAGGTGAGAGACAGAGTCATAAATAGGCACCCCATGTAGAGTGAGGTTGGATATTTATTTAGTGGGTTTTGGAGGCGAAAGGAGGGAAGAGGAGAAGGGAGAAAAGCAGAGAGGCAGAGAGGAGCTGGGAGAGGAGAGGAGTCACAGCAGCAGCTAACTGTTTGGGAGAGAGATAGAAAGGAAAGGACTCAGGCTACAGGCAAGAAGGAAGATCTTCCTGTCTCAGCACTGGACAGGGAAGGTAATGGGTGGGGCTTGTCTCTTAAAGGGACAGGACAGACCATTACAACTAGCATTATTTTATACACTCAGTAAATGGACAAGGCAGTTCTAGAGCCATTTTTTTGCCATCTAATTTAGTGTTCTGGCTGCCTTGTAATAATGATGTCTATCACACAATTGGTTATATTTTGTTCATGCCAACACTTGTATTTCACAGCAAATTGTTCTTTCCTCTGACAAAATGAGAGGATCTATAAGTAAAGCAAATAATCAATCCAAATTCATTTCTCCATGACAAAAAATCATTTCCTAGGAAACCAAACCTAGCCAATTTTCTCAAAAATTAAAAGAAACAAATAGCATATTTAGTTAGCAAAAGCTATTCAGTAAGGAAGCTGAAATAATTTGCAAAGATATAAAAAAAAACCCTTCTATTTAACCAGCACATTAAAAACTTCACTATTACACAATGCTCAAATTGGGCTATATTCTGCTATGAAACTTTCATATTAAAAAGAGAAACAGATTTAAAGTGAAAATAATTAAATAGTGAATTTAATGGTGCTCAGTGTATCTCACTGAAAGGTACTGTTTTCTAAGTAAATGAAGAATGTGACTATCAACTTAAAGTAAACTTTGCCTTTTCCTTAGTCTCAATTTAAAAAGTCTACCTTGTGGTACAGAAGTTGGCATGTGTCAGAATAAAATGCAGGGAAGTGCTTCAAGAGATAAAGAAATGCAGCCATCCAAATTAAGTTAAAAAACAAAACCAAAAAAACCAAAAGAAACAAAAAATCTGAGTTCTATTCATCACACTGGCCTTTATCTCTCTCTCTCTCTCTCTCTCTCACACACACACACACACACACACACACACACACATACACACACACAAACACACACACACACATTACCTTATGTGATGTGTTGAAGTGTGAATGAAAAGTTTCCCCTATCAAATATTTTTCAACTGTATGTATCAGGAGGCACAGTTCAGAAAGGAAAAAATGTTTACTGTTTCTAAATAAGCTGTTTTTCTGGTGAGCATAGAGGTAATATAGCCTTATGGTCTCATGGATCCTTATAATTTAGAAGCAATCTAAAAATTTACTGTAATTTTTTGCCCACAATTTATATATGTATATACATGCATATCTGTGCATACTTAGCTACTACATACATACATAGAAATTAAATCCCCATTTGGTTATTACCAGTAGATGCATGTGTTTGCTTCAATAGTGTCTCTTTCATGGACTGTTCTCAGACATATGTGATCTTAGCTCAGATGAGAATGGTAATAGTTTGTTTACTGAACAATCAGATCAAATCCAAAAGCAGGGCTAAATATTGGAACTGGAGTAGAGGACATAACAATTGTTCTTTCCTTATACTTTTTACCCCACGGATACAGGAAAAATAAGGAACAAACCTTCTGTCCTGCTACATATGCAACAACAACTTCAAATCTCAGTGTCATTATAGTAAGAAAGAGATGCAGAGATGCTAATACCCACAATAGTAGGACTTGAGTCATTGAAGCAGGATTCTGACATTTAAAAGTCTGAGATGTGTTGTCTTCTATCCTTCTCTCCTCACACAAACACCTACAGAGAGAAAAACAGAGAAACAGAGAAAGAAGCTAAAGTGTTAATGCTAGTATTAAGTGTCCCCTGTGGCAAAAGCTGGATAATTCAAAATTAACATGAAAGCAAGTGTAGATAGATGTAGAAATGATGGAATTCACTATTATTCATCAGGCAAACTATCAGAACTCCTGATATTAATCAGTGTCCATGTTGCGCTTTCATCTCTTTCATTTTGTAGCATATAAAAATACAATCAACCAGCTTATATGCTCTTGCTTTTATAACCATCTTTTTTCTTATATTTGAATTAAACTGATTTGCCATTTAATATCTGCCAGGAGCCAGCAATTTGCCTTGATTTTCTGCCTGAATGTATACTGCTGCCTTGCTTTCAGTCCATACTGAACTTCTGTGGCCAAGGAATATAATTATGATTTGTTCTAATTATTTTGGAATGTTTAGAAATGTTCACTATATGTATCATGGTCCTAGTAGCAGTTCTCATTTAAAGTAAATACCTTGTACTCTCCAAAAGGGAAACTGGCCTTTAAAGTCTTGATTATGGTCAAGTTGGTGGCATACACCTACAATCTCAGCAATTGACAAGACAAAACATGAAAATTCCAATTTTGAGGTCAGCCTAGCCTACATAGTAAGTTGAAGGCAAATTTACACATATTGAGACCCTGGCTCAGAAACAAATCCAGACAAATAAGCAGACAATATAGTCTTGATTTTGGAAATGGGAGATTAGAACAACAAATCAATTTTTTGTAGTCAATGTTTCACCGCTTACTCCATAAAAAAGTTGACAGTTTTAAGGCTCCATTTAATCTCAGGGAAATAGTCATTTGCTAATTTTAGTATCATAAGGATTGGGACACTGTAGAGTCCATTACCTACCTCTTTCTTATAATTTTATTTTCCTTTTAAAAAGCATTTATTTATTTAATGTGTATGGGCATTTTGCATACATACTTATCTGTACATCGTGTGTGTGCCTGGTACCTACAGAGTCACAATTTGGTGTCAGATCTACAAGGACAGGAATTACAGACATTTGTGAGCTGTCATCTGGGTGGTGGGAATTAAACCTGTGTCTTATGGAAGTGAAGCCAATCCTCTTAACAGATGAGCCATCTTTCCAGTCACATTAAAAACTTTTCTTGAAAATGGTTATGCATTCTGGCTCAAAATTCCTGTTTAATATGTGCCTTAGTCATCCTTCTATTGATGTAAAAATACACCAGGACTACTGACAATTCTTATAAAGGAAAACTTTTAATTGGGGCTGACTCACAGTTTTAAAGGTTTAGTCCATTATTGTCATAACAAGTAGCATGGTGGAATGCAGATACTGTGCTAGAGATGTAGATGAGACTTCTACATCTGGATTTGAAGGCAGCAGGATGAGAGAGTGACACTGGGTGGGCCTGGTTTGAGCATGTGAAACCTCAAAGCATATCCCTAGTAACATATTTCCTTTAACAAGGTCCCCCTACCCAAACAAGGACACTCCTAGTTGACCAAACATTCAAATCTATGAGCCTATGGAGGCCATTCTCTTTCAAAGAATCACAAAATATATTTTTTACATTTTAATTTTTTTGAGGCTATAATGAGTTATAGTGTAAACCAAATATACCCCTTTTCTCCCAAAGTGTTTTTGGTCTAGTGTTCATGACGACAATACTAAGCCTAACTAAATCAGTAATTAGATGCCAAAAAGTAGGTGGTGGTACTTTAACCATGTGTATGGTACTGGGCTTAAACCTCTTCCATTCTTGACAGAGGTAGTACAAAAATTTTCTGTTTCTTACAACATAGGCTTGCTATTTTTTTATGGTTTTGGCATTCTCACAATTCTGAGTGGATTCTTTATTGAGCAACTATAGAGAAAATATGCTTTTTATTGCTTAGGTTAAGATCAAAGATCAAGACAAAACAAAGGTTCACACTATTCAATCAGAGAATGATCAGCATTGTGTTCCCTTTCAGAGAGCTAGTCAGCACTCGTAGGTTACAGTTGAGCATTTCCCCTTAGTTGGGAAAATAGAGTTTCTATGAACCCACTCACTCAGATTTGGACAGTTACTCTTGAGGGCAATTCTAATGTAGAACAGAGTACTCTAAACAAAGTGCCACATGGCTGCTACTTCCCCATTCTCCTGCAAGAATTACACTGGGATTTTTCTCTGTTTTTTTTTTCCTATGAGGGGCAGAAAGGAACCCTAGATGTAAATCGTAGGAAAGGATAGCAGTGCCAGCAGATTTTGCCATTTAGAGTTGGTAAGGCTCATGTATGTCCCCACTGAACTCCAAATATTGGTCCTTGATATAAGACAAGTCCAGGCCCATTGCTGAAAGCTGTAGAGTGCTATATTCCTGGACCTAGAATCACCAAAAGTATCATTGTCATCAATTTTCTCTCTCTCTCTCTCTCTCTCTCTCTCTCTCTCTTTCTCTCTTTCTCTCTATCTCTCATATTTGACTGCAGAAGCTTGATGGTGCATGTCAGAAATATTGTCTTTTAGTTTGTTTAATGTCATCTTTGCTTGTGTCAGTGACAGAGACTTCATAACTTCTTCCATGCTCAAACTATATCAAAGGTAATTTGACCAGGGTATCAAAACTCAACAGTGCTTATTTTATGAAGAATACACAGGGCCTCACAGTCTAATATATTATAATGTGTGTCAACATATAAGATCACACCAAGTTTCATTTGAACACATCATAGAGTTAAATCTGTGAGTCTAAAATGTTAAGAACAGAACAGAAGGAAAATTGGAGTACTTTGAACAGAAGACCAGCTGGGCGAAATAAGGTTCTGAGGGGGAAATTGTAAAAATTTTCATATTTTTAGAATGTTTTCTCAGCAGCTTCATATACAATCCATGGAATAGAAAACACAAGAAATACTTCCTAGTGTTTCTTACTGATTATGTTTATATAAATAAGACAAGAAAAAATTGTATCAGATCAAGTAACTATTAATTGATTTACTAACCACCCATGGAAATTAAAGTTTTAGCAGAAAACAAGACTATCTTTAGAGACATGAATGTAAATTTGCTTTGGCAATGCCCCTCTACTTTCACATAGCCCAGAAATCAAAGTTACCTCTAAGTTGAGTATCATCATGTAAATAAGGAGCTGTCACATTTGATATTGAGAAGGAAAAATATAAATTTATGTTTTGTTCAATTTCCCTGATATGGCAAACTCCATGTCTCCCATACCACACATCAGTAGTAGTAAATATCACTGGCCTACTTCTCTTCAGTGGGTTCTAGTGTTATTGCTTGACCAGATTGGAGGGGAGGAGCAGCTGTGTCTGGATACTTACACCATCTCCCAGAAAATGTTACATACATGCAACAAAAGCAATTACTGTAGTTTGTGAGGCAGTAACATTACTTACCTGTTGGTCACCTTTCTGACAAAACCAGACTTGCTCTGAAGTTCCTAAGAGAAGTTAAACTTCCCTTTGAGACTTCAGGGCAAGTTTAACAAACTTAAATGATAAGTTAGTTAACAACTATTGTTGCTATTGCCTATTTTCTATTTTAATTAACATTTTGTGGTTCTGGTGAGCTGGGACTAAAGAATCAGCCATGAATAACAAGAGACCAGCATCACTGAAGTGAAGCCTTTGCTTTACTGAAACAGTTGATGCTCGCTAGCAGAAGCTGGAAAATTAGCAGTGATTAAGAAGAGACCAGTATTGTTGACATGAAATCTTCTAGAAGTGTTTCCTGAGAGTCGGCACACAGAGGCTATGTTCCAGAGGTGGCCATGTTTGTACCTTGTTCTGGCAACCAAACTTGGTGGTGTGAGTATCATCCAAGTGATACTGATTTTGAAGGCTTGAAGGTATCATTGAGAGCAGCTGAGGCTTTGCATTGAGATACCAGGAGAGTTCATTGATGAAGGTGCAGCCTCTCTGGAAGTTGAATGCACAGTATGAAAGGGTCACACAGAAAAGTTGAGAACATAGGAAAGGCTATTGGTGAAAGTGCAGCCAGATGAAGTAGAAGACCCCAGCATTTTGAGGATTCTAGTACCATGGGTTAACCCCCAAGGTCAGCTGCAGCAGTGGAGTGAAGGGGAGCCTGCCAAAGCTTCGAAGACAAGTTATAAATACTAAAAGTGTAGAGCAGGAGAAGTGACACAAGCCTGTTGTTGAAGCCCAGAAGATGGTGAGTGAATCCTAGATATTAGAAATTGAGTTATTTACACTGTTTGAGTTTTGTTTTGCTTTGTTCAGATTGTGACTGTGCCTTGATTCTTCCATCTTGAAGTAAGAAAGTAATTTATTTTTGATTTATGAGAGCACACAGTTGAGAGACTTTGAACTTTAAAATATATTTTGGAGTTGTACAGAAAATTTTGTAATTAAAAGAGATTGTATAATTTTAGAGACAATTTTTAAAGCATTCATGTTTGTAAGGCCATGGGACTTTCTAGGTTTAAAAACTGTTTTATATCATGATGCCTTTATTAATGTGTAATCTTTAAACAAGAAAGGGAACATTTTGGCTTAATAGGTGTGCTTGTGTGTCAAGCTGAGAAGGGGTTATTTGTGCTTGCTAGTTTTATGTCAACTTGATACAAGCTATATATAGTCATCTGAGAGGAAAAAACCTAAATAGAAAAAATGCCTCCATAATATAGGGCTTTAGGCAAGTATATAGGGCATTTACTTAATTAGTGATAATTGGCCGGTGGTCCTGGGTTCTATAAGAAAGCTGACTGATCAAACCACAATGAGCAATCCAGAAAACAACACCCCTCCATGGCTTCCACATCTGCATCAGCTTCTGACTCCAGGTCCCTGCTCTGTTTGAATTTCTATATTGACTTCCTTATTGATAAACTCTGATGTGGAAGAGTAAGTCAAATAAACCCTTGCATCCCAAAGTTGCCTTTGATAATGATTTCATGATCATTTCATAACATCAATAGTAACTCTAACTAGGACACCATGTGGTTTTATTTTATGTTCTCTGTTACTGTACACAGTTCATGTTTTCTTGGTTTCATTGTGTGGTAACTTTTGGATGATGCCATATGGATATTAACCTTCACATTTT
Organism: Ondatra zibethicus; assembly: GCA_004026605.1. Lineage (NCBI taxonomy): Eukaryota > Metazoa > Chordata > Mammalia > Rodentia > Cricetidae > Ondatra > Ondatra zibethicus. The sequence goes on along the minus strand of PVIU01020865.1, from coordinate 21,155 downwards.
TTTTATAATTTTTGACTGTGTGAAAGTGAAGGCTCTGGATTGTCTTCATAGCTTATTTTTCATATTCTTGGAGAATATCAGATGTTTCTGTAAGTATACAACTGCCTTATAAATACAACTCTCTATATATTTTTAGTTATCAGAAGTGGACACCTGAAATTAGGTTTTAGCATGGTGTAAAAATATTGAACAGCCACTTTGAGGTTGCAGACTGTCTTAGGTACTTTTATGCTGTTGTGAAGAACCATGGCTAAGACAACTTATAAAAAATCATTTAACTAGGACTTTGCTAATAGTTTCAGAGGGTGAGTCTATGGCCATCATGGTGTGGATCAAGGAATCAGACAGGCAGGCATAGTTTTAGAACAGAATTGGAGAGGTTAAATTGAACCATACTCACTTGACTAGAGAGAGAGACAGACAGAAAGACAGAGAGAGGGAGAGAGGGTAATCAAGAGAGCTAACTAGAATTGTATGAGCTTTTTTTTTGAAACATTAAACACCACCCCCAGTGATGTACCTTTTCCAACAATAGCACATCTCTCAATCATTCCCAAACAGTTCCACTAATGGTGGACCAAACCTTCATATATATGAGCCTATGGGGGCCATTCTCATTCAAAATTACTCACAGACAGCCAAAATTTCCTTCTCTTCCCACATGAAAGAAAGGGAAGTGCCTATTTCTTGAAGGTATGTGGAAGCTGCAGGATGAAAGGGGTCATAGAGAATAGGTGAGACAGGGTATTGTGTATCAAAGATGGATTCTCTGAATAGCCCAGGAGGGGCCATTAGTAATTGTGTAGCCTTAGTTGCCATGGAATACCTAGTGTACTAAAGGTTCCAGAATTCAGGATTGATCTCAAAGGGAAGCAGCAGGTATTGAGTGGAACCAGCCTGAGCTTCAGACACAAAGTGTGTATGCTGTGGATTGCAGAGTCAGAGAAGAGGAACTACCAAAGCATTTTAGAGATCAAAAGATCACGACTGTATCCCAGATGTTGGGTATGGAACTTATGTTGGTTTTGTTTTGGCTTTATTATAAATGTACTCAGGTCCTTCCCTCCAGGAAAATAGAAGTATTTGATGGGCGAAATTATCAACAAATCACATCTAGTTGTGGTGTGGCTACCTGAACCCCCAGATAGATAAACGGAGAGAACACAGGTGCATTCTCCCTCTCCATGCAGTGTTAGTGGGACAGATAGGACTTCGGAGCTTCCACCCTTGTAACGTGAGTCTCCCCTCTTTTCAGTCATTAAAAATACCTGTTCTTCTTGAGCTGGCTTGGTTATTTATTGTGCCAACCTAATTCATCTACACCTGGTGCCCAACACGGGGCCCGAACCCATGACCCTGAGATTAAGAGTCTCATGCTCTACCACGTTGGGCGCCATTAAGTCAACCTGATTTTTTTTTTTTTTTAAAAAAAAAGGCTTCCCAGCTGGGCTTTCGGCAAACATTTTTCCATTGTGAAGCAGAAAAAGGAGAAAGTGGAAGAGGAAGAGAGGGAGAGGAGAGAGGGAAGGCAGAAGAGAGAGAAAGGCGGAGAATGAGGAGACTCAATTCTCGAGTGTCCTGTTGCTATTAAGTGTTGTCATTAAGGTTTGCCGAGGCCCATGTCAGTTAAGGGTTTGGGTAGGGAAATAAAAAGCTGCTTGCATATTGAAAAAAGGAAGGTCCCAAATGTGTTTACTGCAGAGAAGCCTTCTCCCGTGGGCAGCAATGGCAGTTCTGAAGATCCACTGAGGTACAGGAGGCTTGTGAATAGATTGTTACAACCTGCTTTCCCCACCCACTGAGTGGGCACACATGTTACTGCATGTGCTTTAGTGTCTGAGGTTCAGCAGGTCGAAGACTGGGGCAGAGGCAAAGCCCTCTCAGTGGTGCCCGTTCATGTGAGCATAAGGCTGTCTCTCATCGAAACTGGCATGGAGAACCAGTACTCCAGGGCCTGGGCCATTCTCGGCCTTGTGTCCTGAGTGTCTTTCAGGCAGAGGCAGGAAGGCTGAGGAGGCCGAGGGTTCCAACGGTACACTGTCCATGTTCTCGGGCTCCAGCTCCAGCTCTTCCAGCTCAGGAGGCTTGTTCTCCTCACTGTAGTAGAAGGATACCTCTTGAAAGCTGGGCTCCATCTTATCCTTGATGCTGCCAATGATCTCCAGGAAGGAGGGCCGCATCTTAGGGTTGTACTGCCAGCACATGCACATCAGTTCAAACAGCATGTCAGGGCAGTTGTCTGGCTTGTCCAGAAGGCCACCCTCCATGACGAAGCGAAGAACTTGCTCGTTGGACAAGCCTTGGTATGGCTGCTCAGCCAATGTGGCAATCTCCCAGAGGATGACGCCAAAGGACCAAACATTGAGTGAGTAGTGAAGACTTCATCCTTGAGGGACATGGAGACATTCAGCACATGGGCAGCAACCCCTTCCCTCCTTTCTGGTAGTAGTCTGTCTAGTAGAGTAGATGTCTCGTGTCATACCAAAATCTCCAATTTTGACCGTGAAATCTTCAGCCACCATACAGTTCTGAGCAACAAGGTCTCTGAGAACAAACTTGTTGGCATTTAGGTACGCCATGCCATCTGGATCATCTTGCTTAAGCTCGGAGGAATAAGGACCAGATTATTCTGCTCCACTTCTGGCCTTAGAGATCAGAGATAACTTTTGAGATCCTCACATGTCATTAGTTCCATGATGACCAGGGTAGGCTGGCCTTGGGACACCACACCGAGCAAGCGAACCACATGGTGACAGTTGAACTGCTTCATCACCGAGGCCTCGTTGAGAAACTCGATACTTGCAGCCTCATTCACCGTCTTGATGCCTACTCTGGTTTCATGATCATCCTTAACCACGCCCTTGGCCACTCCTTCATAGACCATCCTGAAGAACCATTGTCCAAGCTCCCGGTTCATGGTGATCTTCTCTCAAGCTACCTCCCATTCATTGGGCACGTACACGTCAGCTGCGCTGAAATACTCAGGGTTCACAGAGGCATACAGCACTCCATTGCCCAACCTGCTGTTGTTTCTCTTTCTATGGAAGACATACAACATGATTACCAGTCCTCCCCCTATCAGCAAGATGGCGACTAGCAGAGCGATGATCAGATGCATGATGTTCTCATACATCATCTTGGCTGGGACATAGAAGAACACAGGATCTGTCCACGACCCATTCCCAGAGAGAGGGGTGGCCTGAATTCGGGCTGTATAGTTCCCCAGTTTAGCCAGTTAAGCTTGGCCCCTCCATACTTCCTATACTCCTGTCTGGATACACATTCCTGCTGATCCTCAACTTGCGATCTGTACATAATTTCATACATTAGGTTCAATCTGTTAGGGTTCTCGGGTTCTGGCCATTTTGAAAAGATGGAATTTTCAGGTTTTGGCTCCCAGGTCACTGGTCCAGGAACGTTATCTGCTCCTTCTGCAGGCATGGTTCTAGCAAAGACGAAGTTGGAGGCACTGCAGCCCAGCTTCTCAGCTTCATGGTTGCAGCTGTGGATATCGATGCAGTACAAAGTGAAAGGCTGGAGGTTGGAAATCACAGTTCTATCCTTGTTATCCACCCTGCTCCAAAGAAAGGGTATTCTGTCTCAAGGTCTTCTGGGTCTGTGATATTGTAGGTGTCTGCCACCATGGTGTTCCTGCTTCAGCTAGACATGGTATTGTTGTCCACTTGCATGGCATCTCTCTGTTTCCTTTCAGGTCTGGGCATGAAGATGGAATTGTAAAGGAAATTCTCAAAGACTTTGTGGTACTCAGCCTCTTCCTTCTTGTCCTGCTACTCGGCTTCATTTTTGGGACAAGCACAGCAAGGCCCTTTATCACCACCACACACTTCTGTCTTGGGGTTCTCTGTCACCTCTTCCACATCGATGGTGCCATCCATGTACTTTCTGATGAGTATTTTGTCTTTGGAACAGTAGTTGTGCTGGTACTGTGGCTGCCACTGCCACCTCACAATGTAGTAACTCAAGTTACCATTGGGCAGAGTTGGGGGATTCCACTTCACAATCAACTGAGGAGTTTGATACGGAAAGAACGTCTAGGGGAATGGAAGGAACTGATGCATTGGTGTGAATGTACAAGATTTCACTTTTGGCCTTGTGGATATGGTCATTTTCCACCATGGTGAGGGTCACAGCCTTGACATAAACAGCATACTGGGTCCAGGGCTTCAGCCCATGCAGTAAAATGCCAGGCTCCCCCTCCTTGTTAGGAGGCAGCTCCACATTCACCATGTTCCAGCTGTTAGAGCCACAGGCATCCTGTCCATCATATTCTATAACGTTTTAAAAGGGTGCCTCCTTGTAATAAACTGTGAAGCTAATGAGATCCCTGTAGTCTGGGTGCTGGTACTGGTGCCATGTTATGATGATGTGGTTCTTTGAGGTGGTGGTAGATGTGAAATGGAGAATGTCACTTTCACAGGAAGCTCGCTTTCCGTTGTTCCTGGTGTTTATGTCCCCTTTGCTCTGGCGGCCCTTTTTTCCTGTTACTTCCTCCATGCATTAGATTTCAGAGACATACAGCTTGGGATTGAAAGCAAAGTACATCTTCCCTGACCTGACAGTCAGGTTCTGGTGATTCCAGTCCAACAGCTGCTGCAAGTTCTGGTTGTTCAGGACATAGAAGGAGTAGTTCCCTTCCAGCTGCTCCTCTCCTAAGATTAGGTGAAGGTTCTTCAGGAAGGACTAGGATACCAAAGCGTGGGAATGGCGGATCTTCACATATCCAGTCACCACCTCAATGAGCCCCATGAAGTTCTCCAGTTCTGAGGCAATGTTATTGCCTCACTGGATATTGATAAGCAAATTTCCCTTCAAGATCATGCAACCTTGGGGCATCTGAGCCGATGTCACTGAATTGATGGTTTTCGTTTTCTTTTCTTCATCTCCACAGACTTTGGGGCAGGGGCCTTCACACGGGATACAGTACATGCTCTGGGTGCTGTTACAGATGAAACCTGAGGGATAATCTTGCATGCACACGCCATCGTCGATGACAAAGCCATCGGAGTCGCTGCTCTCGGCATTGGGGATGTTGGCACAGAAATCACAGTCCACACAGCGCCAGCCCTCGAACCTGTAGGTGCCAGGTGGACAGGCAGGCACACATATGCCTTTGTAGTAGTAGTGTCAGCAGGCCACACAGGTTGTGTTGTCGTCAGGTGTATGGCAGCTGCTAGGCACTCTGGGTAGCAGCATTCATTGTTCACAGTGCAGGCTCACTTTCCACACACACTTGGGCACATTTTCTAGCAGCGATTTGTGGTCCAGCAGTGGTAGTTGTACTCATTGTTGATGATGGTCTTCTCACACATGGGCTTCTCCTTCAAGGTCCCAGGACACAGGTCCCCACATTCCTTTGGGGGCTTGTTCCCCACAATGTAGTTATTGGACACTGCATCCAAGATGAGAGACCAGTTTATACTGGAGCGGTAACAGAGATCAGCACTCTTCTCAATCCTGATGGCCCCCCGAGTAATGTTCCTCAGATTATAAAGCCCAATATCCTTGAGATTGGTCATCTCAAAGATGACCAGTGTGTAGTTGTAGAAGAATTTCCAGCCACAGATGACTGAGAGGTTGGGGAAGAGGTCTCCCAGTCTCTCGAGGCCGGCCACTCAAAACAGCAGCAAGTACTCGGTAATAACCGTGAGCTTGTGAAAGCAGTAGCTTTGGTAGTCCTCCGCCTTGGAGATGAGCAGGATCTGGAGGAAGCCCTCAATCACTGTGCAGTTTTCCAGGTGCTTCAGCTGTTGGTAGTCATTGCAGATGTCAATGCCAGGCACACAAATTTCTCCACTCATCGGCCAGAGCGAGAGCGTGGTGGAGAGAAACACAAGTCCCCACAGCGAGGTTGGGGACCCTCCTCTGGAGCCAGACTTCATTCCTTTTATTTAGGACGAAATTCCCTTTTCTCAAAAAAGAAAGAAAATAAAGAAAAAGAAAAGAGAAAAAAAGTCTCCAGCTCAGTTTTCACTCTCGTCCAAAAACCAGAGCACAGCGCAGGCGAAGATCCTTGCTTGCTCACTCCGGGTCCCGGGCATGGGTCCCTCAGCTGGATCCAACCACTAAAAAGGAGGCAAGCCATTACTGCTGCCGCTGGGGCAGCAGACACCTTGTGCTGCTAGGCTTCTCCCCCATGCCAGTGCTACAGGCTTTGGGGTCAGCCAAAGCTGCCGTGGGCCCGGGGCCCGTCCACTTTCCCGGCGACTCCAGCAGGTGCCGGACTGGACAGCCACCGCGTGTTGCCCTCGCCACTTTCATGGTGCACTTCCATGGGAACAAACCATGCTGCACGTAGTTTGCGCTGCTGGAGCGGGAGACTATCAAACAGCCAAGCAGACTGTGATTTATACTAAAAACAAACTTCTTGAATTGAGTATATTTTGCAGTCCCCTATTCCACCTAAATTCAGATCTAAACCGAGCATGTGAATTCAAGGGCACTGTGATACCTACTGGCAAGCAACAGTTATTACACCTGCTCCAATTGATTCTGTCATAGATGAGTTTTGAGGAAGGGTCAAATTGTCAGACAATCTAACCATCTGAGGTTTCGATAGCTTTTTCATTTACACCATGTGTGAGGTCTTCAAAGACACTTATGAAGCCCTTCCTACAGGGCTATTTCTAGGATTCACCTTTTTTTGTATTCTGTAGTTTTTTCATAAAATTATGGTTTGACAATGGAAAGATGATGCAGTCTTTACAGACTGAATCCAGGCTTCTAAGGAAAGAAATTGGAGATCTAAAGAAGAAAACAACCAGCTTAACTAACAATTTTCAGTCAGCTGAGGTACTTTTAAACACGATTCAAACTGATGCCAAGCTCCTTAAAAGGAAGTCATACACCTACAAGACAATAGGAACACTTTAAATACCAAAAGTCAGTCAAATGAGCTGCTTTTAGAAATGGTCCAGACTGATAACAAACTTTTCAAAAAGAGATTTTACATCTGAAAGAGGATGCCAGGACTTTGCTTAACAGGACTCAGTCAACCGAGATATATTTGGAAAAGGTACAGTCTGATGGTAATTCATTTAAAGAGAGATTTAGCACTCTGGAGAAGGAAACAGCTGATTAAGCACATAATGGTAATTTATTCACAGAGAGATTCATAGATCTGGAGAAGGAAACAGCTGATTTGGCAAGTATAACTTCAGTCCATGACAATGGGTACTCAAACATTATTTGAGAGAATGTGTACTGTTGAATGTATTAATCAGACTCTGTCAATGGGGTATGACAAATTGACTGATAGAATGTCTCTGCAAGAAGGTAATATGTATGCCATGAAGATTATGTCCAAGGATGAGATATTATCTCTAATGGACAGACTTCATACCTTAGAATACTCAATGAGGGCATTAGAACAGAATACTGGAGGGGAGATCCAGACCTTGCAGAAGGCAGTGGTAAACAGATTTGAAAAGACTGAGGAAATTATTGACTTTGATGACCAGGAGCAAAGGGTAGGAAGGCAAAATTTAACTTTGTCAGTGCATAAAACTCTCCAGGATAGCTTCCCCAGAGTTCTACCTGCCTTCCCTGTAATAACATCAGAAAAGGTAGCCGGCTCCAAATACCCTAAGGTTATCAAGGAATATACATGGGAGCCCATACGTATGAGTGATGCGAAAGAAATTAAACAAGCAATCGTGACTTACAGACTACAATTGTCCTTTGTTAGAGAGATCGTCAAAACCTGGGCTTTCAGTAACAAAGCCACACCTCACGATTGGGGTCAGTTAATCTCAGCTGTCCTAGAAAGTGGACCACAATTGCACTGGAGATACCTTTTTAAAGAAGAGGCAAGAATTTTAGAACAACAGAAAAGAGCAAAAGGAACTGAGATTTCCCTAGATCAAATTCTAAAAACCAAGCTCTTTATGATGACCACAACCTGTCTGTATGTGCCACAGCAGCTTTAAAGGCTTGGGATAGGGTTCAGGAACCAGGACAGAGAGTGGAATTATATCTTAAGGTTAAACAGGGTCAAAGAGAACCCTTTAGTGATTTTTTGCAAAGACTAACTAGGGCTGTACAGATAGGGATAACTGACCCAGAACCTAGGCATATAAAAATTGAATCTTTAGCTTATGAGAATGCCAACATAGAGTGCAAAAGGATCCTGGGGCCTTAAAGATCAGATCAGCACCCTTAGATGAATGGGTTTGCATACAATGAATGTCGAGACATTTGATTATGGTACTAAAGCATGGGTAGGAGAAGCAATTTCCAATGGTAAGAGAAGAAATCAAAATACCAAGTGTTTTAATGTGGTAAAATGGGACATATGAGAAGTGATTTTAGACAACAGATTTCCAGGAATAATGCCTCTTCTAGAAATAACAGGAACAGGAGGACTTACCCTTCAGGTTTATGTAGGAGGTGTGACAAAGGCCGGCATTGGGTGAATGAATGTAGGTCAACAAGAGATAGACAAAGCAATCCAATACCATCGGGAAATGCCATGGGGGGCCTCTTCCAGGCCCCCATGACGAATATGTCCCAGTCATTCCTGGTTACTATGGAGAATGTGTCTCGTCAGGACAATTAGAAGATCCCATGCCTACCGTCAAAAGCAATAATGGTCTGAATGATGAGATAAATGTAGAGAATGAGTCAAGAAATCTGGTGGGACAGAGTAAATGTATATTCTGGCAGACTTCTATAAATGAACAAAGACCGAAGCTAAAAGTGTGTATAAATGGCATTTTTATTGAAGGCTTATTAGACACGGGTGCGAATATAAGTATCACTACTCCAAAATCTTGGCATCTGAATTGGCCTCTTCAGGAGGTAGATGTTCAGTTCATGGGAATTGGAACCCTATTTTGGGTCAGACAAACACGAGATGGGTTGAATGCATAGGGCCAGAAGGGCAAATAGGAAAACTAAGGCCATATGTAACCAATATTGCAGTGAATTTATGGGGTCATGACCTATTGCAGCAATGGAATACCCAGATTAATATTCCTGCTGCCCCTAAAGGTTACATTTCTGAGGAAAATATTAGAAGATATTACAGACTATGAACACCAGCCATTCAGGCTGTACAAGAACACAAAGCAATTGATAACCCTTCAGATGTACCAACAGCCCTGCCTTTAAAATGGTTGACTGAGAAGCCAATATGGGTCAAGCAATGGCCTTTGGCTAAGGAAAAGTTGCAGACTTTAGAACAGCTGGTACAAGAGCAATTAGATGCTCAACATATAGAAGAATCTACCAGCCCTTGGAATTCTCCTGTATTTGTTGTTAAGAAAAAAATCTGGAAAATGGAGAATGGTGACAGATCTTAGAGCTATCAACAAGGCTATTCAACCTATGGGCCCTCTACAATCTAGAATCCCTCTGCCCTCTCTGTTACCAAAGGGATGACCTCTCATAATTATTTATTTAAAGGATTGTTTCTTCACTATACCTTTACAAGAAAAAGATAGAGAAAAGTTTGCCTTCACAGTGCCTACTTATAATAATTCTCAGCCTACTAGGAGGTACCAGTGGACTATCTTCCCACAGGGAATGCACAATAGCCTCACCCTGTGTCAATATTTTGTAAGTCAAACACTGGAAATAATTTGTAAGCAATTTCCTAAATCTATAATCTACCATTACATGGATGATATTTTGCTATCTGTTTCAAACATAGATACCTTAGAAAGACTGTTTGAAGAAGTAAAGATAGTTTTACCTGAATGGGGATTGCAGATTGCTCCTGAAAAAATACAGAGAGGAGCTTCTGTCAATTATCTAAGTTATAAAATAGGTTTACAAAAAATTAAGACACAAAAGGCACAAATTAGGAGAGATTGGCTATGTACTCTTAATAAATTTCAAAGATTGTTAAGAGACATCTCCAGCCTACAACTGGCTGTTGGGATAACATCTGATCTAATAATTCATTTAAACAAAACTTTAGATGGTGATAAAGACTTGAATAGTCCCAGAGAATTAATGGCTGAAGCAGAAAAGGAACTGACAATTGCTGAAGAAAAATTACAGGATGCACATGTGGATAGGGTAAGTCCAGAGCTTATTTGTATTCTTGTCATATTGCCTTCCAGAATTTCTCCTACAGGAATTTTAATGCAGATAGATGATATTATCTTAGAATGGATCTTTTTACCACATTAACCAAGTACAAAATTAAAAACTTATGTGGAAAAAGTCTCTGAATTAATTATAAAAGGTAAATTGAGACTTTGTCAACTAGCAGGCATAGATCCAGCAGAAATTATAATGCTTTCACTACTGATGAGATAAGAAAGTTATGGGAAGACAATGAACCATGGTAAAGAGCTTGTGCTAAGTTTTGGGGGAAATTAATAGTAACTACCCCAAAAGCGATAAGGTTAACCTTATAAAGAGAACTTCTTAGATTCTTCCTTGAACCGTACGTGATGCTCCAATAACTGGAGCCCACACATTTTATACTGATGCTAATAAATCAGGGAAGGCAGGTTACAAATCTGATGAATGGAGTAAGGTGGAAAAAAGCCCTCATAATTCTGTCCAGAATGCAGAATTTTATGCCATTCTCATGGTGCTAAGGGATTTTAATGAACCTCTTAATATAGTAACTGACTTGCATTATGCAGAAAGAGATATCTTGCATATTGTAACTGCTGAATTTATACCAAATGATACAGAACTGACTTCATTGTTTATCCAGGTACAAGACATGATCAGGATAGGCTTTACCCTATATACATAACAAACATCTGATCCCATACGGGTCTGCCAGGTCCTCTAGCACAAGGTAATGCAGAAATTGATCAATTATTCATTGGAAGTGTGCATCAGGCCTCTGAATTTCATAAAAAAAAACCCACATCAATAGCAAAGGTTTGAAGAAAGAATTTTCTATAACATGGAAAAAAGCTAAGGAGATTATAAAGAGATGTCCTACTTGCTCTTTATATAACCAAACACCACTACCTGCAGGGACTAACCCAAAGGGTACTCAAAGGAATGAAATTTGGCAGATGGATGTGTTCCACTTTGCAAAATTTGGCAAATTAAAATATGTACACCACACCAATGACACTTATTCAGGTTTTCAGTGGGCAACTGCTTTAAGCTCAGAAAAAGCTGATTTGGTAATCACACATTTATTAGAAGTCATGGCCATCATGGATATACCTGCACCAATAAAGACAGATAATGGTCCAGCTTATATCTCTAGAAAAATGAAATGGTTTTTTGCTTATTATAATATTAAGCATGTTACAGGTATACCTCACAATCCTACAGGTCAAGCAGTTATAGAAAGATCAACTCAAACTATAAAGGATATGTTAAACAAGCAGAAAGGGGTGAAAATGCCCCAGAAATAGATTACATAATGCTTTATTAACCTTAAATTTTCTTAAAGCTAATGAGAAAGGGACAACGGCAGCAGAAAGACATTGGATAATGGAAAAGTCTGCTGAATTAAATCAACCAGTTTATTTCAAGGATGTGCTGTCCTAGCAATGGAAGCCAGGAGATGTGCTGTGTTGGGGAAGGTGTTTTGCTCTTGTTTCCACAGGAAAAGAAAAATTTTGCATACCATCGAAATTAATAAAGGTTTGATTTAAAGAGGGGAAACCTCTTGGAAAGGAGGAATGACAGCCATTCCACAAGAATGATAATCATACAGGTGGTAAAAAAGGCATATAGGATGGGGGCAGGGTTCTGTTCTTATCCCAGCAGGGCAACACTCAATTTCAAAAAATTCAAGGGACCTTGGATGTTTGAATACTGACAGATGGAAACAGTTTACAACATGGCGATAAACAGATTAATAGAAATGGGTTAAATTAAAATGTAAGTATTAGCCCATAAGAAACTAGAGCTAATGGGCCAAGGAGTGTTTTAATGAATACAGTTTCTGTGTGGTTATCTAGAGTGTAAGCTAGCCAGACAGCTGGGACAAACAAGTGGCCGCCCCCTCCTCCTACAATTGGTGGATAAAGGGTGATGCTTACTTGATGGCAATGTGAACTCACTGTGTTCCTGGAATGGTGGTGGTATACACCACTCAGAGACTCAAGCAGCTCCACCATGCTGGACTGTGCAGCGCTAGCAGGAACTACCGTATTTATCATAATAACAGCAGGCAAACATTAGACATACTAATGGTGCAACTTAAGGTTTTAAGAAGCACTTAGCATTTTAATAAGTGCTCCTGAACAGTAAAGAATTACAAATTCACAATAAGGACAGATTCAGACATAAAAGAATTCTAAATCGGTTACAGTGTTAGATAAATGTACATAGGCTTGGAAGAGAGAAGAACAAGAGTATAGAGAGTCATAAAGTAAAGTTAATGCTTAAAAAAGGGTAAAGTCTTTAAAGAGACAGAGTAAAGATAGTCATAGATTAAAAGGTATAAGGAAAAATAAGCTATGTAAAAATGGAAAATGAACAGAGAGTCTGGATTATGTGTATTATTGTCTTTTCTTTGAATTTTTTTACTTTGAAGGAGCTAAGTACAGAGAAACATTTCATTGTAGGGGCTGCTAAGCTAAACCAGCATATATGTTCGAAAGGTATCATGACTTCCAAATTTGGGTTTAAGATATGTGGCTTTGGAAAATGGCTTCTTCTTTTGTTTTCACAGAAGATGAGAACCTGTGTATTTCCTCCAGGCAAATATGGTTTCATGGACCAAGGCCTCCTGAAAGGTTGCCGTGAACACCCTCAAAAAATTATTTCACTCACCTGCTGACTGAGATGAACCTGGCACACAGAAAACACCATGAAAAATCTGAGTAACAGTGCCCCCATACAGCGCAAAGCAGTTTGTAGTGAAAAAACTATGCCCATATTCCCAAATATTGTTTATAAATGTTCTTTTACATTTAAAGGGGGATATGATATAAATATGAATAATTTACTTTGGTATGGATCTTGGTTTATTGAGATAAATTTAAGATCAGTCTTGTTATAAGTATATTTCTGCTCTTGATTAAGGTATTATGATTGTAAAGTTCATTTAAAAAGGTAATGTATAATTAAGAAATACTGGTTAATAGATAATCATCTATAATAGTCAAGTTTGTAGTCATGTTAGATTTTCTATATGAGCATAGCCATATTTCAGATAGATAGGCATTCTTAATATCTTTCAAAGACTACAGAATATGACATCTAAAATGTTTTAGTAACTAGGACTTTTCATGACGATGAGACACAACTGCTCCTGGCAGCACCAAGCTACTTCCTGAGGAAGATGGGCATCAAAGAGGCTCCTTATGGAGTTTGCTAGCCATTTGGGCAAGAAACTGCTCTTCCATGGACTGCGTCACTGGATATGCAGTACCCACAGAGATATGACTACTGAACTTGCCTAAAGTTGAGATGGTCCTTTGGGGTTCCTGCTTCATGAAAGAGTCCATGAGACATTCTGCAGGACACAGAGGAAAGTAACTGAAAACTGCCAATATAGGTGGAACTGTCTTTGAAGTTTCCTGCTTCATGGAAAAACCTGCTGGATACTATGGACCTGAAGGCCAAAAATGGACGCCTCAATGGTATAGAAGAACTTTGGGTAACTGTCCAGGGAGCTAGATGTCTCTGTCAATTTTAGAGTTTTGGAAGTTGCTTACAATGTCCTTTCTCTTTACTTAGGTAATATTATATCCTTCTGGAGTCTTTGATGGAGTTAAAGAATAGATAGATAGTTATAGTTTTCCTTAGTTATGATACAAGATAAAGTAAACATAAGAATTATAACTGTAATTCTTATTTGATACCTGTTTTGTTATATGTAATTTTACTATGTTAAGGTTAAAGACTTCCTTTTTGTTTAAACAGAGAAGGGGAAGTGGTTTAGGAGGTTCTTCTGATCATGTGTTGCTTTCATTGGATAATGAATAAGGAAACGGCTTTGGGCATGAAAGGACAGAACTTAGGTAGGCAGAGAAGACAGAATTGAATGCTATGAAGAAGGGCACAGTGAGAGTCAGACACTGGTTAGAATCTTGCCAGTAAGCCACAGTCACATGGTGATACATAGATAAACAGAAAGGGGTTAAATTAAAATGTAAGAATTAGCCAATAAGAAACTAGAGCTAATGGGCCAAGCAGTGCTTTAATGAATACAGTTTCTGTGTGGTTATTTTGGGTGTAAGCTAGCTGGGTGGCTGGGACAAACAAGTGGCCAGCCCCTCCTCCTACATACAGGTAAACCAGACAGAAACTTAACAGAGAAATAAGAGAACTAACAGATGTCATGACTCAAATGGACTTAACAGACTTTGATCGAACATTCACCTCAAAACAAAAAAAAAATATCTTTGTCTCAGCACCTCCTGGACCATTTTCTAAAATCAACCACATACTCAGTAACAAAGCAAACCTCAACAGACAAAAAAAATTGAATAACCCCCTGTATATTATCAAATCACCATGGATTAATGTTAAAATTCAACAACAACACTACAAACTCACAGAAATTGAATAGTGTTCAACTGCATCACTCCTAGGTCAAGGATGAAATAAAGAAACAAATTAAACACTTCTTAGAATTCAGTGAAAATGAAGGCAAAATGTACCCAAATCTGTTGGACACTATGAAAGCCGTGCTAAAAGGAAAGTACATAGCACTAATTGCTTTACAAAAAGGAAGTGGAGAAATCTCACACTAGTGACTTATCAACACACCTGAAAGCTCTAGCAGAAAAAGAAGCAGACTCACCCAGGAGGCGTACACAACAGGAAATAATCAAATTGAGGGCTGAAATCAATAAAATAGAAACAAAGAAATCAATATCAATGAAAGAAAGTGCTGGGTTTTGAGAAAATCAGAAAGATAGACAAACCCTTATCCAAACTAATCAAAAGGCAGAGAGAGAACATCTAATTAGCCAAATCAGAAATGAAAAGTGGAACATAACCAGAGACACTGAGAAAATTCAGAGAATCCTTAGGTCATACTACAAAAACCTGTACTCCACAAAATTGGAAAATATAAAAGAAATGGGCAAGTTTCTGGAGAGGTACCACATACCAAAATCAAATCAAGAGCGGGTAAACAATTTATATAAACCCAAAACCTGCAAGAAAGTAGAAGCAGTCATCAAAAGTCTCCCAACTAAAAAAATCCCAGGGCTGGTTGATTTCAGTTCAGAATCCTACCAGATCATCAAAGAAGTACTAACACCTATACTCTTCAAATTGTTACACATAATAGAAACAGAAAGAACATTGCCAAACTCTTTTCATGAGGCTACAGTTACCCTGAGACTGAAACCACACAAATACTCAACCAAGAAAAAGAATTACAGACCAATCTCCTTTATGACCATTTATGCATAAATACTCAATAAAATACAGGCAAACTGAATCCAAGAACACATAAAAAAAGTCATCCACCATGATCAAGTCAGCTTCATCCCAGATATGCAGGGATGGTTCAACATATAAAAATATGTCAGTGTAATCCACTAAATAAATAAACTGAAAGAGAAAAAGCATATGATCATCACATGAGATGTTAAAAAAGCCTTTGATAAAATCCAACACTCATTCATGATAATGTCTTGAAGAGATCAGGGATACGTGAAACATATCTAAATATAATAAAAGCAATATACAACAAGTCGACAGCCTACATCAAATTAAATGGAGGGAAACTCAAAGCAATTCCAATAAAATCAGTAACAACATAAGGCTGTCCAGTCTCTCCATATCTCTTCAACATAGTTCTGGAAGTTCTTGCTAGAGCAATAAGACATCAAAAAAGAGATCAAGGGGATACAAATTGTAAAGGAAGATATCAAACTTTCACTTTTGCAGATGATAAGATAGTATACACAAGTGACCCCAGAACTCTACCAGGGAACTCCTACAGCTGACAAATACCATCAGTAATGTGACAGTATAAAAGATCAATTCAAAATAATTAGCCCTCCTATATACAAATGATAAAGAATTTGAGAAAAAAAAATCAGAGAAACATCACTATTCACAGCAGCCACAAGCAACAAAATATATTGGGGTAAAACTAATCAAAGAAGTGAAAGACCTATTTGACAAGAACTTTTAGTCTTTGAAGAATAAAATTGAAGATGATACTAGGAAATGCAAAGATCAGAAGGAGGGTAGTGGCACATGCCTTTAATTACAGCATTCTGGAGGCAGAGTCTAGGTGGATCTTTATAAATTCAATCCAGCTTGGTCTAGAAGAGCTAGTTCCAGGATATGCACCAAAGCTACAGAAGAACCCTGTCTCAATAAATAAATAAATAAATAATAAAAAAAGGAAAATAGAAAGATCTCTCATGCTCTTGGATAGGTAGGGTCAAAATAATAGAAATGGCAATTCAACCAAAAGGAATCTATAGATTCAATAAAATCCCCTTCAAAATCCCAACACAATTCTTCAGAGATCTCAAAAGAAAATTCTCAACATCATATGGAACAACAAATAACCCATGATAGTCAAAACAATCCTGTACAATAAAGGTGATTCTGGAGGCATCACCATCTCTGACATCAAGCTCTATTATAGAGCTACAGTAATGAAAACAGCTTGGTATTGGCATGAAAAGTGACAGACTGACCAATGTAATCAAGTTGAAGACCCGGATATTAATCCACACACCTATGAACATCTGACTTTTGACAAAGAAGCTAAAATTATACAATGGATAAAGAAAGCATCTTCAACAAATGGTGATGGCAAAACTGGATGTCAACATGTAGAAGAATGCAAGTAGATCCATATATATCCCCATGCAAAAAACTCAAGTCCAAATTGATTAAAGACCTCCATATAAATCTGACCACACTGAACCTGACAGAAGAGAAAGTGGGAAGCAGCCTTCAATGAATGGGCACAGGAGACTATATCCTAAATGTAATACCAGTAGCACAGACACTGAGAGCAACAATAAATAAATAGGATCTCATGAAACTGAGAAAGTTCTCTAAAGCAAAGGACACAGTCAATAAAACAAAAAGGCAGCCTACTGAATGGGAAAAGATCTTCACCAACCCCATATCTAACAGAGGACTGATTTCCAAAATATAAAAAGATCTCAAGAAATTAGACATCAAAATACCCAATAATCCAAATAAAAAATGGGGTACAGAACACAACAAAGAATTCTGAACAGAAGAATCACAAATGGTGAAGGAAATGCAAATCAAAATGACTCTGAGATACCATCTTATACCAGTCAGAATGACTAAGATAAAAACCAGCAGTAATAGCTCATGCTGGAGAGGATGCAGTGCAAGGGGAACAATCCTTCAGGGCTGGTGGGAATGCAAACTTGCATAATGACTTTGGAAATCAATATGGTGATTTCTCAGAAAATTGGGAATCAACTGACTTCAAGACTTGTGTGTAAAATGAAAAAAGACTTTATTTTTAAAAAAGTAAATAAATTAAAAAAATTCTCTTTATCCAGCAAAATGTGGCTCTTAAGGCCAAGTTCAAATGAATGGCGTATGTCTATAGCTAGAACACAGGCTGTTAGGGAGATATATTATCTCATTGCATCCAAGGTAATTGGTTAGGCTTATCTCTCAAGTTTAGAGTTGCAAACAGAGATTTGACAACTTGTTATCACAGTCTAATTATTATAGTTATCACACACTAACATCTAATATGTCTCAGGCATAAATTATACACAAGACTCTCCTGTACTTTTAAACTAACTTTACCACTATAAAAATTGTTACTCATGAATATAGAAAGTTCCAAACAAATGGTAAATAATAATGTTAAAATGTGAGTAAAGTCTCTATCATGACCATTACATTGTAGTAAACAGTTATATTCATGCACATATGCTGTGCAAATACATAGGTGTTTATACACATACATGCACTCCCACCACATACATATCTCTTTGCTCATTAAAGCCACTACAAAGCAGAGGACAATAAATTTAATTTGGAAACATAAAATTTCAGATAACTATTTTGTAGCATGAAAAAATGCAAGATTTAAGATTCGATCTTCTGTATTCTGACATATATATATCAACTGAAATTATTATGGAATTTATTGACATATTCAATGTTTTTCAACCCTTATTTTCCTCATTGCTGTCTTGATAAACTATCTTCCTTCTTGTAACTAAACTATAATATGCATGTATATTATGTAATATGTGTATTTGTCTTACTCTTGCACATTGAAAATATTGTAAATATAATTTATCCCTTGTATTATTATTATTATCATGAATGTGTATAAATGTGTACATTTGTGATGTTTGTGGAGGCACATATTTCACAGGCTGCTTGTGCATAAGAATACAAAATTGTTGAATCAGTTCTCTTTCACTTTTCCATGGGTTCCTGGTATTAAATTCAAGTTACCAGGATTGGATTGATAACATCTTCATCATTTGAACCATTTCACTAACCTTAAAATGCATAATCATTTTTTTATTGTGAAAAGAAACAAATTTTGAAGGGGAAATAGAAGAAAACCTGTACAAGTTAATGGCATTGAATTCCATGTTCCTGCTAGGAAGAATGAATAAACAGCTATACAATGCTGCCCAGGCACATACCCCAAATGCATCTAGCAAGGTTACTTCACCCTTGACTGTTATATTAATTTCTTACTTTCCTTTGTATTTCTACCATTTACAATCTTAAACACTATAATTTCCCTTTCATTTTCATATTCTATAGAAACAGAATCATACTTTGCATTGCTTTTTATGTTTGACTTCCTCAATACACTATTAGATTTACATCACTGCAGCTAAGCATTCAGTTATATTCATCACTGCTCATTATTCTGTGTTTGAAATATACATAATTCATGCATTATGATGCTGAAAGGCTTTTAGGTTTTCTGAATACTTTACAAGATTCACATTTATTGGCTCTTAACATTATCCTATTTTTGAAAATATCATACACAAGTGCTTTATTTACAGCACTTCTACTTCTTCCTCTTCTGCTAGAACTGCTCCCCTGTCCCTTACACTCCATCAAAAATTGATGACTTCTTCTTCAATTATTGTTCCATATATATGCATACATGTTCCCTTATAACTCCATTTAATTTTGCTCATTCATACACAGGTTTAAACATCTCAAGTACCCTAGAAGTAGATTATCAGTATTTACCTAGTCACCTTCAAGGTGTTTCAGTTCCCCCTTTTGTTTACAATATCTGTCTCCATTTTGTGGTATATCTTTTCAGCTTTCCTTGCTAGTGCATGTATTTCAATTTTTAAACAAAATAATTGTAATTATTAATAGGATTCACCATAATGTTTCCTTACATTGAGCATATTCAACTACCCTTAAATTGCACCTCATCTCATTCTCCATCCCATTCATAAGCAATCACCAGTATTACTTCAGGCCATTTTTTTAAGCTTCTAGATATGAGAGATTATTTACAGCACTTACCTTTCTGTGTGTATATAATTTTACTTAATATAATATTCTTCAGTACCATACATTTTCTTCAAATTATCCATTTTCATTTTTGTGTTCATGAATAAAAATTGTATATTCAAATAGCTTATTATCCTTGTTTATGTACTTGATAATGGACATCTTCATTAAATCTATATCTCTGCTCTTGTTAATAATTCCATAATGAACATAGGCATGCAAGCATCTTTTTCTAATATTGATTTTATTCTTTCTAGATATGCACTCATGAACAGGATACAAGAATTTATGGTAGTTCTACTTTTAATAAAGGAAATTCTTATGTTTTCCATGCTGGATACATTAATTTTTATTCAAAGAAACATTATTTTAAATTTCATATCTAAGTAATTTTTTTTGCAAAATTATCCACTGGATTAATTTGTTGTGCTTCCTGAAATAAAAATGCTTATATATAATATTTTGTGAAATTTAAAAATTTATACAGTTTGGCAGTGGTAAGAGAGATGGCTTCATTTAAAAATATTCTAATTAATTCTTTCAGAATTTTATAAATGTGTATATTTTCAATTAAATATTTATTTTTCTACATCTTTTTAAAGCATTGTTGTTAAAAATGCACATAAAATGATCAGTATATCATACAACCTGCAAAGTCTGTTCAGTGTTATTTGCATGTATATATTTCTATATATGATGCTTGAGTTCTAACTGGTCTTAATAATAAAAATCCAGAGCCAGATATCAGGGTAAATGTTTAAAGATTGGAGAGACAAAGCAACAAATCTTAGTTAACTGTTAACTTGCTAATACCTCAGCCAAAAAAAAGGCAAGCTTCTGACTCCTTCCACCTTATATCCCACTCTCTGTTCAGCCATGAAACTTTATTTGTTGGAGAACGAAAAGAAATATCACTGCATATACATATATTAGTGGGCTGACTATTTTCTACCCACTCTCTTCTCCCCAATTGACCTCTAACTTCAGGTACTCTGTTTTTTAGGATAGCTCATTGCTTCTTACTTGTGCCATTCATACACTCATGAGTCTGTGGCTGTCTACTGCCACAGAAGCAGAAGAGGGTGATGCTAGAAATAGAGTTAGGTAATTTCTCATTCCAAAATTAGAATATTATTCTGCTTTTATTAAGACAAGATTTCTCAGTGTAGCTCTGACTGTTTTGCAATTAACTATGTAGACTAGGCTGACATGGAACTCTGTGATCTGCCTGTCTCTGCCTCCTGAGCCTCACTAGTGAATGCTGTATTATATTTGCATCATATATTCTGAACGCAAGTATCTCCTTTTTTCTTTGAGACAGGGTTTTTCTTTAGGTTTATAGCCTGACCTGGAACTCAATTTACTCTTATAAACCAGACTGTCCTTGAACTCACAAAGATCTGCCTGCCTCTGGCTCCCAAGTGCTGGTAATAAAGGCATGTACCACCATTGCCTGGCTGAAGGCAAGTATCTGATCAGATATGTGATTTTCTCACTCTTTTTACATTAGTCAAATTTATTTCATTATTTTCACATTGTTTGTATTCTCAGTGTCTGGTTTTAAAAACTAGTGACATTGATGATTATCTTGACTACCATTATAGAAATTTCATCCGATGGATGGAGATAGAGACAGAGACCCACATTCACATCAGAGCAATGGATTGAGCCCCCAAGGTGCAGGTGAAGAGCAGAAGGTGGGAGAAGATGAGTTAGGAAGTTAGGACCGTGAGGGGCTGGTCCACCTACTGAGACAGTGTGCCTGAACTAAT
>PVIU01020864.1:0-32984 GCA_004026605.1 Ondatra zibethicus | reverse complement strand
AGGAACTAACACACATGTACTCAAATGTTACATGCCATGCCCTCTGTACAGTATCTATGAAAATGTCTTTGTTTGTTCTCTCTGCATAGGTCCTTTCAAGATATTGTCCCGCACTTCCTTGAAACTTACCGGATTCTGAGAATACGTTAAGATTACAAATTAAAGCTGGGTGGTGGTGGCGGCCTTTAATCTCAGCACTTGGGAGGCAGCAGCAGGCAGATCTCTGTGAGTTTGAGGCCAGCCTGGTCTACAAGAGCTAGTTCTGGGACAGGCTCCAAAACTACAGATAAACCCTGTCTTGAAAAACTGAGAAAAAAATTACAAATTAATGGAGGAACACATGTTGGAAATGTCAAACAAGATCACGTAGGTTCTGCCCTGTTATTCACTTCACCTTTGATTCTTTGAATTTTAAATCAGTCAGAATAGATATCATGATTCACTCATTTGGCTCTGTTATTAACATTTATGCGTGTTTAGCAGTTAGACAGAATAGGTGAAGCAGAATTACAGCATGAATTATATATTGGTTATAGACATGGAGTCTATTTAAGATCTATACATTAGTGAATAAAGTATTATTTTCCCCTGAAACACAGAAAAAAAAAAACCAAAAAAAAACACTTCACTCCGTCCTCCTGATTTACTCTGGCTGTTTCTTTTCTTCACTGTTTCTATTCTTTAGAGTGGGAAAGTCTTGTGATACGTGTCTATGTTTACAGTCTTCCCTCTGTAGCCGCCAAGCTGCTGTTTAAGTTTATACTTATGTTTAATCGTACACATTTCCTTCCTGAAAAAAAAAAAATTTGGAGCTACTGGTATTTTGTTCAGGAAGTCATTTCCTGTGCCAATGTGTTCAAAGCCATTCCCCAATTTCTCTATTATTAGGTTCAGTGTATTTGGCCTTACTTACATTGAGGTATTTGATTCATTTGGAGTGGATTTTTGTGTGGAGTGATAATAGATGGTCATCAATGGATGAATAGATAAAGAAAACATGATACAATTATACAATAGGATATTAGTCAGCCATTAAAAATGAAATAATGAAATTCACATGTAAGTTTTTGGACCTAGAAAAAAATAATCCTGACTGAGGGAACTCTGATCCATAAAGACAAATATGGTATATATTCACTTATGTGGATATTAACTGTTAAGTCATTGATAAGCAAACTACAATCTAGAGGACCACAAATGTTAGGTACAGAGTAAGGACCTGGGGTGAGGGGAGCAGACAGATGAACAGGAAATAGAATAGAGAGTTGTGGATGGATGGTGCCTGACTAGATTGGGAGAAACTAGTGAACTGGTGAGGGAAGAGATACAGGGAGATACAGCTAAAATTAAGGGACATTTGAGTAGTATGGAAACCTAACACAGTAGAAGCTTCCTATAATATATAGATATAGGAATATAATCCAGGTGAAATAGACAAATGATGGGGGAGATGTCCAACAAGACAACTCTTGTCACCAAATAAAGCTTCTAGTACCAGGATTGGGTTACTTCTATTTGTGATGTTGGCTTAAAGGGTCCAATGGGAATGCTTAAACAACCCAGGCTATTTCCAAGATTATTGGTGGCTCTCTACAATCTGAAGATAAGGTTTCACTGCTGTAGACAACCCATTGAATATGGAAAAGTAAATCTGGTTCTTTCACCCCTATATACTAGTATCTTTGGTACAGTAAGGTATTCTGCACACAACCAAAAGAGAAATATAAACACCATCCCAGCCATAAACCCTTCGATCTACAATGGTGTCCCACCTACAAACTATGCTAGTGTAATACTGGAACAAGACTTACGGGAGCAACCAACCAATACCTGATTTAACTTAAGGCCTGCTCCATGAGTTGGAACCCATGCCCAACACTGCTTAGGTGATGAAAAACCTGAGACTAGATATTTCAGAGACCAGAGATCAGGGTAAAATCAAATACTACTGCTCAAAACAAGCAAACAGATAAACAAGAAAACAACATGTAACAATAAAAGTACTTCTAATGACATTCTGCTATACTCATAGCTCACTACCTTGCTCAACCATCATCAGAGAAACTTCCTTCTGCAGCAGACGAAAAAAGAAAAAAAGAACACAGTGACCCACAGTAAGATAATATACAGAGAATGAGAGACCTTGGAACACCCAACCTTAAATAGATGTCTCCATTAAAGCTGTCCCCTTGTGGTTCAGGGAATCCCAGGCAAGAGAGGGTAGAAAGACTGTGAGACCCACAAAAGATAAAGTGCATCAAGAAAACAAGGGCCCCTAAATTAACAAGATTGAGTCACATATGAATTCACAGGCACCATTCCAAGGGGCTGCACAGGTCTGCATTGGATGGGGTCCTAGAGCTGAAAGGAAAAGTGGACGCATGCCCTATCATAACCCAGGAGCAATCTCCAGTTGACATCCACTTGCAAATGAAACTCTAGTTTCCTCCAAGAGAGTCTCATTGGGGGAAACAAATGACTCTTAAGGTCAGGCTGCATGCCCCACAGTAGCTGGCCAACAGAAAACAAAGTTAACAGCCTGTTTGCAGGTTTCTTTTCTTATAATGTTGTATCAGGAATTTTCCTTTTCTTAAAATTTTATCTTACTTTCTCTGTATTTTTTCTTCTTTCATTTTACCCTACGTGTCCTTGGTATATATATTATGACTTCCAGCTCAGTGTTTTTATGGAACTCCTGAATACATAAAAAAGTGGGTCTCTATTTTTTGTGCCTTCTATTGGGCCCCCTTTTCATGTTTGATTTGTTCTATTCTGATCCATTAGTTTTGCTTTATCTTATTTTATTATTTTAAAATTTTGTGTACTGTCAGTCCCTGTGTCTCAAACTCCAGCTCTCAAAATTAGAAGAACACACTCTTAGACATGCATGATTAGGAAGCTTCACACTGTGCTCAGGTAACCTTACATTTGCAGTAAAAGCACAGCGTTTTCATACATGGCTTCATGACAGGAGTGTTCTGGGAGAACATCCCTGTCTAAATTGCCCACTTTACAGTGAAATCCAAATTTGAGTGGCAGTGATTCCTGAGCACATGGCCAGCAGGGTACCTGCAGTGACTTTGTCAATTTACTAATAGAAACTAGTATTCAGAAAGGCAGCTTTCAAGTCTCCTAGACCTTCGGGGCTCTCGGCTTTTCAGTCCTTGGACAGCTTTAAAGTAGCCTAAGATTTGTCCAGTCTGTGGAAAATGAAGAGAGAAATATCAGGGTCTGGGGAGATGGCTCAGAGGGTACAGTGCTTGAGGTGCAAGCTTGAGAACCTGAGCTGAGATCCCAGGCTGGAAGAGCCAGGCTTGGCTGTCAGCACCTGAGACCACAGCATTGGGGATGGGGGATGGGTGATGGGGGAGCAGAGACACGCCTGTTCATAGAGCTTGAGGGCCGGTTCAGTGAGAGGCGCTGTCTCAAAACACAAGGTGGGCAGTGATAAAGGAGGACAACCAGTATCAAACTTTAGATTCCACATATGTATGCAACACACACACAAACACACACACACACACACACACACACACACACACACACACACACGAGAGAGTAAAAAGAAACGAAGGAAAAAGAGAACTGTCAGATGGTAGAAATCTAATTGTTCTGTCTAGAAAGGATAAAAGCAAGTGAAATACTTTTGAAATGGCTAGCAGGAATTTTGTGAGCATCAATCTATTATCAGCATTGTTTCCGTCTTAGTGCTGGGTCAAGACACAAAGAACCACATCAGTTTCCCCAGTCTTGGATGCCACCCAGGGACCAGCAGTCAGAATGCCAACACACCCAGCATGGACACAGTGAAACTCCAACGCTGGGGCTCTAGAGTCATTATATTTTCTGCTTTAAACTTATCTGTCAGCTTACGGAATATCTGAGAGTTTAGGGTGAGATCACCCCCAAAGAATGTCTTAGGTTACAAGGCAAATACCACCATGACTGAAACAGAAACGGAACAGAAGTCCCCTGTCATTGCAAAAAGCACGGTCTAAGCTTTGTGCCACTTGGGTCACTCACTGACTTGTCCCCTGATCTTACTTTATCCATTCCTCACTTGTCAGCCATTCTCAGAACACTCTGGAGCAGGGCCAACCACTAAGATAAAAATAACGCTGAATTTCAAGCCAACATCCAATGATCCAGCTAAATTCTTTAGTATGTCTTCTTAGCTTTTCCCCCCTAAGATCCCCAGTGCGCTCACAAAAGGTTCCAAATTCCTACTTTATATCTTTCTGAATTATTCATCACATTTCCCCAGCATGACTGGACTGTACCACACTAGAATTATACCATGTATTCTTTATCCTTAGTCTCCATTTTCTCCAGGGGAAGGTGTTTCTCTTTAGTTGCTGACTGTGCCTGTCAAAGAACAGCCTTCAGTGATAAGAATAATCGTTTAATATGCTCTTCTAGAGAGTCTACGATTCCCCAGAAAATAAAATTCTACATCATAAGAAGCAATAGAGGACATAAGAATATTAGTTTGAACCAAAGCCTAAAGCAAGGAAGGGGGGAAATGTCTTTACTAACTCTTGTTTTCATCCTTTATTTAATAGCCATTGCCAGATGTTAGTTCTTAGCACTCATCTCCCATCTGGCAGCCAGGGCATAAAGTTAGGACATCTGATCCACTTAGAACACGCAGAGTTGTGTACCTATGCTATTTGTTTAAGCCGGCACTGCTTCTGCCCTTGCCAACACTGTCAAGGCTTCTGTGATACTTGTAAAATTCCTTCTTTTAAAATTTATTTTTATTTTAATTTTGCGTATAGGAAGGTTTATGTACATGCGAGTCAGGTGATCATAGAAATCAGGAGACGGTGTCAAAGCTCCGGAAGGTAAAGATATAGGGGGCTGAAGCCTGCCTTACATGGGTGCTCAGTACTAAGGTCATTTGCAAGGCCAATATGAGCTCTTAATCACTGATCCATCACTCCAGGCCATAGTCCACTTTAACCTGAAGAATTAAAAGAACACAAAATCAATCCTTGTGGTTCATGATCCCTCATTCTAAAACACAGGGGATATCACCAACTTAAGGGTTTCCAGCATGGGTTTGGTCAAACAAAATCATAGCTTCTGGTTTTCAACCCTGAACTAACTCATTTATAAAAATATTTAGAGTATATGAAGAGATAATATGTATTATACAATATTTTTTTCTTTGCATGTTCACCAAAGAAACTGTTTGAATTTTCTGAGATTGAATAGTCTACCTGACTCACTGAAGTAGTAGATGGGGCCACAGTTGAAAATTACTTAGAGACTTAATTGTCATGCTTGGGCAGCTGTCTAATTCACTTACCCCAGATCTCATACATTCGCTCACCAGAATGCTAAGGAAATTCCATGGTGCTCAGGGAGGACTGGGACAATAGGGGCCTTCAACTTTGCAGACTGGGTAGCTAGAGTGTTCTCAGTCTCTCTAGTGTGCTGACAGCCACTGCTGGGATATCAGTCCCTATCACTTATAAGCCATTCCCATAAACCTCCTTCAGAACATGGATACATTTATTAGTTCTGAATGCTTATAGCTTTATTAGACTTCACTCTCATTGTGTGCCTGCTCTGTGTTTTGTATTTCTAGGTCAGAAGTCTAGGTACTCAACAGAATCACTCGGAAAGGGTTGTGTTCTGAATATCTGGTCCCCACCTTCTCACTCTTTTTTGAAGGCTGTGGTTACTGGAAGAAACAGGATCACTAAGGCTGGGGCTTTGAATGTTGAACCCATCCCTGGTTCTGACCTGACCAGTTCACTCTGGTTTCTTCTTTTTGTTTTGCTTGGTTTGGTTTGGTTTCATTTTGCTTTGTGTTTTTGAGCCAGGGTTTCTCATGTTTTCTCTGCCTAGCCCTTGCTGTTCTGGAACTGACTTTGTAGATTAGACTGGCCTCAGACTCAGAGAGTTGCCTGCCCTCTCTCTGCTTTCATATCCACCAAAATGTGAAGCAGCCCTTGCTGCCTGTCCTCAGTGCCTGAAACCAGGCTAGACTACCATGTTTTCCATGCTAAATTAGTCTGCAGCCATCTGAAATACTGAGCTATGTAGTAAGGAGGAGTGGGCCTGCCTTTTGTCCCATCCCCCCGCTTGTCCCGGCCGCCTGGCTAGCTTAAGCCCCAAAATAATTACAAAGAAACTGTATTTATTTAAACACTGCCTGGCCCATAAGCTCTAGCCTCTTATTGGCTAACTCTCACATCTTGATCTAACCCATTTCTAATAATCTGTATAGCACCACAAGGTCATGGCTTACCAGGAAAGATTCCTAACCAGCATCAGTCTCGGGCAGGAGAACAATGGCATCTGCCTCACTGCCTTCTTCCCAACATTCTGTTCTGTCTACTCTGCCTACCTGATTTCTGCCCTAACAAAAGGCCAAGGCAGATTTTTTATTTACCAATGAAAGCAACACAAATACAGAAGGACCTCCTATACCATTTCCCCTTTTTCTGTTTAAAAAAAAAGGAAAGGCTTTCATCTTAACATAGTAAAATTACATATAAAAAAAACAGTTATCAAGCAAGATACAGTTACAATATTTAGATTTATTTTATCTTTTATCATAACAATGGAAAACTATAACTATAACTATTTATCTATTCTTCAACTCCTTCAAAGACTCCAGAAGGATATAATGTTACCTAAGTAAACAAGAGGTAAGCAACTTCCAAAACTCTAGAAGTGACAGAGACATCTCACTGCCTGGACAGTCACCCAAAGTTCTTCTGTATCATTGGAGCATCCATCTTCAGCCTACAGGCCCATAGTATCCAGCAGACATTTACAAAAGGCTGGAAATTTTAAGGACAGTTCAGTCACTTTTTTTCTGTATCCTGAAGAATGTCTTGCAGACTCTTTCATGAAGCAGGAACCCCGAAGGATCATCTCACCTTTAGGCAAGTTCAGCAGTTCTCTCTCTGTGGGGTCTTTGTGTCCAGTTTATGCAACAGTCCAGGCAAGAGCAGTTTCTTCCCCAAATGGCTAGCAAACTCCATAAGGAGCCTCTTTGATGCCCATTTTTCTCTTGAAGTAGATTGGTGCTGCCAGGAGCAGACGTTTCTCATTGTCATGAAAAGCCCTAAGTTACAAAAACATTTAAAATGCCATATCCTGTAGTCTCTGAGAGATATGAAGAATGTCTATCTAACTGAAATATACCTCTATATATCTAGAAAATCTAACTAAGATGACTACAGCTTGATTATATCAATGATTATCCATTAACAACCTATATTTCCTAATTATACATTACATTTTTAAATGAACTATACAATCACAATACCTTAATCAATATCAGAAATACACACACACATACATATATATATATATATAAAACAAAATTGACCTTAAACTTGTATCAATAAAGCAAAATCCATACCAAGATAAATTAAAATAAATGTTGAGTTGGCTGTAAGTTTATGACAAACTTGATCATTGAATACTGAATAAACTGGTTTGAATGCAAAGTCCTTTTAATTTTCACTAAGGTAAAGTTCAAGCAGATATTTTTTTAAAGATTTAACAAAGCAATCAAAAGAAACTAAAACCTTTTAAATGGTCTCAATGGCATTGTTTTGAAAAGCATACCACGGGGAAGTGGTTAGCCACTTAGGAATATTTTGCCTTTTACCAGTAAAAAGGAAAGAACATTCCTCTATTCCAAGTGAACTACAATAGTTCTACTTCAGTAACCAGAAACTGATGACTGGTAGATTCTGAGATAATAATCATCAACCTTGGATGCCATTGAAGTAATCTTAGCAGCTTTTTAAAAAGTACTATGGTGTGGGTATACCACCAGCAAACATTATTGTTGACTTGGGGAGAGGCTCAGTCATGAATATTTGCCCAAACCTCATCAATAACTTCAGTTTACAACTAGGATAGATAACTGCTTTCTTGAGATGACTATATTAGTTAGGGATCTCAAGAAGAACAATAGAGTTTACTTTTAAAAGGGTTTACTAGACTGGATTACAACTAACAGGGATTGGATGGTCCAGCAATGGCTGTCTGCATGCTGGAGAGCCTGCGAACCCAGTAGTTTAGTCCAGATTGCAACTAACATGGGTTGGATAGTCCAACAATGGCCGTCTGCATGCTGGAGAGCCTGCGAACCCAGAAGTTTAATCTAGATTACAACTAAAAGGGGTTGGATAGTCCATCAATGGTGGTCTGTATGCTGGAGAGCCTGAGAACCCAGTAGTGGCTAAGTCCCTGAAGTTGGACGACTCAGCAGTGGTAGTCTGGCTCTGAAGACTGGTGATCTTTAATCTACAGTAGAAAGCTGAAGAACCTTGTTTCTGATGGCTGTGAAGGACAGCATCAGAAACAACACCAAAAGGATAGATGCTCTTACCGGTAAGAGGAAAAGACAGGCAAACAGGCAGCCTGCCTCTTCCTGGGACCTCTCTATATCCAGAGCCCTCAAGAAAGTGCTATACCCTAGAGAAGGATAGTAACACCTCAGCTAATCTCTCTTGGAAAGTGACTATGTCTCTTCGCTGACTCCACATCTAATCAAGCTCTCAACTAAAACTGAGGATTCACTGGTTTTCTTGTTATGTCCTTTAGCTTTCACAGGTCGTCTTGGCACAATCTCTCCCATTTCTATAGCTACACAAGGATAGGTTCTACAGTTGCTTCCTTCTTAGGAAAAACATTTCCCACTCCCGAAGCACCATAACACTATGTTTCTTAGATGTTACACTTCTGAGAGCTCAAGACTCCCCCAAAGCATGGAGGGCTTGCAAAATCTATCCACCACTCTCCACAGAAGGCAACTTGTTTCTTACACAAGTGAATTAACCTAAATAACAATTATTATCCACAAATGTGGCAAGTTCTATAAATAATGAACTCCCTTTTATCTTGGTTTTTCAAAGAGATCTTCAAGGGTAAAAATCAAACGCATTTATGATTTCACATTATTAAGCCACTAGCATTGTGTGGTCTAAAACTGCAAACACCTGTCTTTTGGGGTCTTTGATAACTTTGTTCTAAACTTTACCCAGCTAATTAGAAGTGTTCAAAGGCTCTTATTTTGAACCACTTAGTTGATGAGACATGCATGCTTAATGGGCATCCTTTAAGACAATTTAATGAATCTAGAAGCAAAGCAAACCAAATTGATTATTATGCAATGATTTGAGAGTGCTCCTTGTGACCAGATTGCAAACAGTGAGACACAGAGGTAACCAGAACATGGAGGTTGGCAGTATGGGTTATTAATGAGGACACCAATAGTGTTAATGATCAAGGAGCATTTTTTAAAAATAAAATCTTTGGGGGCTCCAACAAAATATTCCACATTAATATTATTCAAATAGTACTTTGAACAATTTGACTAAACCCCCATGAGCTATTTAAACAGCTTCAGAAGGGATAGAGGGTAAACTATTAAGTTTCTTTGACTGAGAAGACTTAAAATGCATCCTTCCCTCAGGAATTATGTGGCCTCCACATGCAAGGTAGATTATGCTAATGTGTGGTGTTTGAACTGAGGTCTGTCTGTATGGATGTAGTGAAATTTCTGTACTTAATAAATGTTTGCATCAGTATGTGGAAGGGAGACAACAAAGTAGGTACCATTTTTATTATTTCATAAGGAAAGTGGGATGGTTAGTATTGATGATCAACTTGTCAGCATCTAGAGTTCCTAGGAGATGAGCATATCTCTGAGAGAGTTTCCAGATTTGGTTAAGTGAGGTGGGAAGATCTACCCTGAACATGGGCAGCACCACACCTTGGGCCAAGCTGAATGAAAGGAAAGAGCAAGGCAGGCACCAGCATTCAACTGGCTCTGCTTCACGACTGTGGTTGCAATGAGAACATTGCCTCACACTCCTGTAGCCATGACTTCCCCACAATGATGGACTGTACCCTTGAACTGTAAGCCATAATAAACCCTTCTTCCCCTAAGTTTCTCTCTTGCCATATTAATTCATGCAATAACTAACATAGAAGGTCATCAGTCTACCATTTTAATGACTTTGAGATCCACCAGACTGAAATTCTTATCTTGCTATCTCCTCCTCTACATTCCAAGGGATTAGAAGAATGGAGGTGAATGTCAACCACAACTGAAGGAGAAAGATTATTATAAAGTTCCTCTCTTCTGCCTTTGTCCCCAACACCTACCAAATCACACACACACACACACACACACACACACACACACACACACACACACACACAAAATTCCCTGTTCATATAGATCAAGAGACCTTGGTAAAACACATCACAAGGATGAGTTCCCACAGTTTCTGACTCAGTAGCTATGAGGAAAATTTGAATAATTTGCAGTTTAACAAGTGTTTAGTGGTGTGGTGTTTCTGATCTAGGAACTACACTGGGATTCCCTCGCCTGAGCATTCATTGGTTTCAACAAGCATAATTAATTGTTATTATTGTCTGTATATATCTTGTACCATTCAACTGTAGATCCACCCCTCTCCATATACCCAGGCTCAATTAGGAAAAGCTCTGGGCACCACCACTGTATTCATAGCCCCCTTCCTAAGTCACATCATGTGTGTACATGTGGACTTATTGGGAAATGGTGTAAAGGTCAGAAGACAACTTGCAGAACTCAGTTCTCTTCTACTGTGTAATTCCAAAGATTAGACTCCAAACCTCAGGCTTGGTGACAAGAGCCTTTATGCACCCAGCAATGTATCTGCTCCTTAATTCTTGCATTTCTTGTAATTAATTGCAACTTTTGTCTTAATCAAAGCACTTGTGTATTTTATGCTGGGATTTGGGTATCTTTGTGTGCACTTGTGTATGTGTTAGTGAAATAGTATGTCCTCTCATATATTATATGCAAAAGTAAAGGTCAGGATGGGGAGAGGTAGCAAACTACAAATATACATGAATTATGAAGATATTATAATGGTCTATGACGTGGTTTGATGGGTAAAGGAACTTACTGCCACATCTAAAGAACTGAATTCAATTCACAAAGGCTACATGGTAGAAGGAGAGAACCAACTCCCTTAAGGTATCCTCTGACATCCTTATACATATCTTCCCATGCCCATGTACACACATATGCACACACACACACACCACAGTTCATTAATATAATAAAGATGGTCATATAAAGCATTTGAGATATTTTTATTTTTGTAAATAAATATGGCTTTTTAAAGGTAGATTTTAACTGTTTGCGGTCATTACAAAGCTTCTTATTGCCCAGGACTGAGCCCCTTTCCTCGAGACTATATGGCTTCTGAATTGCTATATCCTAGTTCTGACTTATTTGTTGCAATCACACATATCTCTTTGGCTCTTTGCTAATGAGATATAATATGAACCAGAGTATTCTATCTACTACTGTTCTCTTTAAGGAGGGATCTTTCTGTATGGGGATACGGTTTAGGAGGTAAGGTACTTGCTTTGCAAGCGTGAGGAATTGAGTTCCACCTCTAGAACACCTGTAAAAGCTGAACCTTGTGGCACAGGCTTGTAATCTCAGAGCTAGGGAAGCACACACAAGATCCCTGAAGCTCACGTCCAGCCAGTCTGAGCCAATCAACAAGTTCCAAGACAGTGAGAGACTTTATCCCAAAAAATAAGGGAAGTGGCAGCTGAGGAGCAAGAGCCAAAGCTGTCCTCATACTAGAAAATGCAAAAGAACTCTCTTTTAACTGAAAAGGCACTGATTTCCCTTCCTGTAAAACAAATAGACCAGTAATCAAAATCATAATTCTGTCTTCTAATAGTCTCACTTATTAGAAGTTGCTGTCCACTGTAGTAGACCCCAATATAGGAATCCCCTATGCAGTGATCTGAGACTAAACGGATTTGTGACTGGGTAGTTCCTGAGCCTAGACACTTGCACACCCACTGTGTGGAGATTATTTCTCCAGAGATATAATCAGTGGTGTGATTATACCCTAAAGAGCCCTGAACTTGTAAGTGAAGTCCCAGCGTAAGCCAAACATGACCATCAAAGTAGATGCACGGCTCAGTTGGTAAGGAACTTGACTCTCGAGCATGAGGACCTGAGTTTGGATCCCCAGAGCTCATGTAAAAAGTCATGCACAATGGAAAGGACATACAATCACAGTACTATGAGATGGGAAGTGGTGACCAGCTGATCCCTGGAATCTTGTGAGTCAGCTAGCCTGGTGAAATTCTAAGCCAATGAGAGACCTTGTCCCTAACAAGAGTCAGAAGGCACCTAAGGAACAGCACTCAAGGCTTCCCTGTTTTCTGTGCATGCACTGGAAACACCCACATGCAAACACACCAACAAGAGCACATGCTTTATGCCTACACTCTGACTGGGAATAGGAAGTTGGGTGATGTGCTGTCTGGTTTTATGTCAACTTGACACAAGCACAGTCATTCTGGGCAGTGAAAAACTTCAGTTGAACAATGCCACCACCAGGCTGGCCAGTGTGTAAGCTTGTGTGATCTTTGCTTGATTGATGATTGATGTGAGAGGGCTCAGCTCACTGAGGGCAGTGTTACCCATGGGTTGGTAGTCCTGGGTGCAGGGCTGAACATCAGAAACGAGCCAGTAAGCAGCACTCATCCATGGCCTCTAGGTCAGTTTCTGGCTCCAGGTGACTACCCTAAGTTCTTTCCTTTAACTTTCCTCAGTGATGGACTCATAAGCTGAAAGTTGAAGTCAACTGTTTCCTCCATGTGTTGTTTGGTCATGGTGTTAATCACAGAAACAGAGGACCTAGCTAAGACAGGTAACAAAATTAAAACCCTGCACAAACAGAACAGTTTATAGGAAACACTATGCCATATGTTCTTCCTGTGATCTCTTCCCCTCATTGTAGCATTAAGAACTGCACTGATTTCCCAAACTTACACCGAACTCCCTTTTGTTCTACAAGTGAACGTTGCCTTGACAGATGGTCGTCAAAAGAAATGTTATCACTGACTGCCAGCACTGGCTTATGAACACTGGACGGAGCTGGTTTTTAGGGTTCATACATCAAGAAAATTGGAAGTTAATGGCTGCTGGAGACAATGTGTCTTTTTTTCTTCAGAAGTGTAGCGACTGGTAAATTGCTTGTTCTCCAGGAAATGACCTCTACATCTGTCCTCCAATAAGTAACCTTAATTAAACTCAGTGAGTCACCAAGGGAGCCTGGAAAGCAGGCTAAGAGCTAAGGGCACTGGCTACTTTGAGAGAAGACTGGAGTTTGGTTCTAAGCTTCTACATCAGATGACTCTCAGGAGCCTATAACCTTTGCACCAAAAGATCAACTGTTGTCTTCTTCCCTGCATGGTCTCTTGTGCACAGACATACACATAGATTTTTTAAAGAAAAATAAAAACAAAATATTTTAAGAGACCTGAAAGTAGGAAAAGGATTTGGAAAGAAGAAAGGTTTGTAAGGTGATAAAAATATAATGTATGCATGTATGTAATTGTCAAAGAATAAACTTAAAACTCTTAAAAATCAAGAAAATGCTGTCTATCTCACACAGTTTGCAGCTAAGCCGGTGTTTCTCTCTGGCCCCTGATAACCTCAGGCTCTGTTAGGGTTCAGCTTTCTTGCCAAGTTATATCTCAGCCTTTGGTAATTAACACTAGTGTTGCAAAAAGCTGAACAACAATAATTTGCTCCTTAAATATCTGCGATATCAACTCACTGTCACTTGGTAATTTGCATAATCACTTTATAATTACTTATAATTCACTTTAAGCATGTATTTACAAAATGAATTTGTCAGTATTATCCCTTGTTTTCTTGCATCGTCTCTTAAGTGCATTGATGTTCTTCCATCTAAAAGCACATTTTTATTTGCATAAGATATTCCAACAAGTTATGGCATAAAAATAAGCATATTTCATGAAGATCTTACAAGGTGAAGGCTGTAAACGTTGTGCTTGGTCACAAAGGCACAAATTAATATTAAAATTGGTGGCATTCCCTTTCTGTGCTGAGTCTCTTCCTTCCTGGCTAAGCCTTCTCTTCCTTTCTCAGTAGGTAAGAATCTCATCTTGAATATCCTCAGGATGTTTCTAGCACCTTCCACTCCCAGGCATCTAAATCTGTTCTCAGTAAAAAATCTCAAATTTGTTGTGTCTAGTCATCTGGAGTTTTGCTATGTTCTCTGTATACTTGAAAGCCCCATGTGGCTTTCTCAGAAATTTATCACATTTTACCAAGTTGATGTTTCATTTTTTTAACTTTCCTCTCCAATTCCAACACATGTAATAGCTGCATCTATTGCATCTTACAATAAATACAATTTTTTCAAAAGTTATTGTATAAGGAGAGAGGAGCTTATTTTGTCTGGAGAGTATGCAGGAAGATGACAGAAAGCAAGATAGGGTAAAGGAGACGGACTTACCAAAGGAAAGATCTAGTATCTAAGCCTTTTCCTCATGGGCTGAGGAAAGGGAAAGGTTTGAGTGTCCTTGTGAAAATGTGTCAGAACCCAGGTCAGAACTTACCTTACAGATGGTACTTTCTGTCTCACAGAACCCAGTCACAGAAAGTCACACAGGGGTTAACGTAATGAACTAATATGATCATGGCAAGGTTGCTAGTTGACCATACTTGAGCTGCTAAGTATGAAGAAAACCAGAGCTCCAAGCATATGAGCCACACACAATGCTTTTGTGTGCAGTTTACATATTCATTTTACCTATTTTTTGCATAATTAATAATTCTAGTGATGGCTTATTGCATTTCATGTTTTATGCATAAACTTGTAGATATTATACTCATTTTCAAATCACAAGGGGTTGTCCTATACAAAAGCACACAGCTATGAAGAAGAGATGATAAGTAGACTCTTATTCCAACTTCTGCCTTGTGAGCATGATGTTAGGTGGCAAGTTTGTAATCGACTGGAGAGGTAGAAACAGGAGGTTCTATGGGGTTCACTGGCCAATCAGCCAGCCTGAATCACCAAGCACTAGGTCCTAGTGAGAAGTTCTGTTTTAAAAAAGAATTAAGTGGTCAGCTCCTGAAGAATAATGTCCAGGGTCAGCTGACCTCCATGCCCATGTATACATATATGTACCTGCTCAGACATGAGGTTTCACATATGCTTTGGCTTGTTTCTTCCCATCATATCTATATTCTTTCTCTTGCATTAAATATTTTTCAAGTTCTTTCAGTATAAAGTTAAGAAAGGTCAACACTCTCAAGAAGATTGCTGCGTCTCTGTGAGGCCCAGTCGTTCTTTATAATCCAGAGCAAGGCAATAGCATGACCCTCTTTGTATGGGGTGGGGCACAGATACTTAAGACATGGATTATTTTTTCTGTCACAGAATTTCTTTTCTTAGATTCTATGAACTATTAAAAAAACACTACTGATTTGCTAATTCATCTCCCCTATATTGTACATATTTAATAAGCTCTGGGAACATAGGGCTGGAAGATGGCTCAGAGGGTGAAGGACCTTGATGCCAAGATTGACCACCCATGATCAGTAGTCAGAACTTATATGATGGAAGAAGAGAACCAACTCCAACAAAGAATCCTCTGTTCTTCATACAGATGCTATGACATTCCTCTGCAAGTACACAAACACACACACATGCATACATACCTGTACTTTTAAAAATATCTGGGAAGGCTAGGGTCCACTAATGAGTGAGTACAGACCATAATCATCTTTCTGGGTTTGGGTTACCTCACTCAGGATAGCGTTTTCTATTTCCATCCATTTGTATGCAAAATTCAAGATGTCATTGTTTTTTACCGCTGAGTAGTATTCTAGTGTGTATATAATCCACACTTTCTTGATCCATTCTTCGAAGCCATCAACAATGACACCAGGACCTATCTCTTCTGCATGTATTATCTTTTTGGGAACCTAGTCTATTTGGATGCACACCTTCCTAGGCCGGGATGGAGGGGGGAGGGCCTTGAACTTCCCACAGGTCAGGGCACCATGCTATCTTTTAAGGAAGCAGGGGGAGGGGAAAAGGGTGGGGGGAGCAGGAGGGGACTGGGAGAAGGGGAGGAAATGTAAAAATTTTATTTTATTGTTTTGAATGAAAAAATAAAAGAATATGGAAAAAATAAAATAAAACATACATTTAAAAAATATCTGGGAAGGCTAATAACCAAGTTCTCACTTCTCATTCTAACCTATCCAAGTCTCACAAGTCAGCATTGTGTACGAGGTACCTGTTCAAAGGGTCTCTACACTCTGACTCTGTTCTTAGGGAATTCTCCTAATCCTGCACTAACCTCATTCCACTACAAGTACACCTTTGAGAACTGTCTTCCTCTGAGAGATGCAGCCACTAGTTCAGAGATGCTAATCCATCTATCTTTGTAGTCCTAAAGGCAAGAGCAATGTCTGGACTATGGCAGACCCTCTGCATATGCAGAATGAAAGGATGAGTAAATTAACCCAGACACTTAGTCCTGGACTGGCACCTCTTTAATAATAGGGTACAATAAAGACTGTAACTATTTAAACCCCTTCCCTCTTGAGCTATAGGAAAAGGGATAAATAAATGAACCATGTATACTTAAATAATAATTGGTAGGGTTGAATATGAAATGCCTCCCATAGACCTCTGTATTGTATGCGAGGTCCCAACCTGATGATTCTATTTCAAAAGATTCTGGAAGCTTTCGGAAGTGTGATCTAGCTAGAAGATATAGGTCCCGGGGGGGGGGGGGTCCTTGAGACCATCATGTCCCTGGTTCCTTTGTGTCTCTGCTTCTTGTCCATATGAGGAGAACAGATCTTCTTGGCCACACACTCTGACTACCATGTTCTTCCCAAGCTTGGGAGACCAAGCAATTATGGACTGTACTTCTGAACTTTTCAACCAAAATAAATTCTTAGTATCTGAAGTGCTTTGTGTCAGGAATTGTCTCTCTGTGATGAAAAAGGTAACATATATAATACGGATGCCCTTTATTGCTAGGACACTCTATTCTAGTGACTCCCTCCAAATCTGTAAGCCTACTTAGTACAGAGAAGCCCATAACATGGTGGTCCTCATTGCTATAGCCACATTACACGTATGAAAAACTACTAAGAGGAGAGAAATTATGTAAACTTGGTCAGGTTTTTTGAAAGATGAAAATTTTTCTGTGGTGACTGAACTATTTTTGACCGACATGGAAAGTGATTGAGTAACACTTGCTCTTATTAAAACCCACTCTGACTCTTGAACAGAGAGCACACTTCAGATGTCTGAGAGGCAAAGCAAAGGGATTCACTGCTGGACCTGGAAATGGTAAGCTCACAAGAAAGACAGAAATCCAGGTTCAGTGGCAGGTCATCAAGCAGTACCAGAAAATGGTGGGACTATTCCAACCATGGGAAGTGAAAGGGGGACGCTAACTTGGAATCAACCCAGAGTTCAGTTTCAAACACTTGACCTGACAAACACTCAAAGGAATGTCCTTAGTGGAGAGAGATATAATTAGGGACACATAAGAGTCTAGTATGAAAGCATATTAAGAGAACATGGTGTTTTAAATCCTAGAGTTAGGTACAAATTTCTGGTTGGCATAGGAGATGGAAAAGAAGACTCCAGGCTGAGGATTGGGCTCTGGAACCACACACAGGTGAAGCCTGCCATGAATTCAAGATGAAGAGGCAGGGGTTAGAGAGGGGGGAATCCAGGCTGATGAGGCAGGGAGCGCTTCCGCAGAAAGTACACTCATAAAATAAAATGGGAGAAGTTATTTTGGAAAGAATTGGGATGGGTTAGATCTTTTTTGCTTAGCCTCTACTAAAATGAACTGAAAATGGCAGATGGAATGTACAGTTATAATTTAGAATTAAGAGTTATATTTCAACACTCAATACACACACACACACACACACACACACAAACACTTTCTTTAAAATGTTAAAAATCACAAAATATTTATTTAAAAAATAAATAAATAAAACCTGGGCTGGGGAGGTGACCCAGTAGTAAAGTAACTGCACAATGTGGGGATCTGAGTTCAGAGCTCTGATGAGGGCACTGTAGCATCCATCAGGAATCCTAGAAAGACAGGACAGTGACAGGCAGATTGTTAGAAACTTGTGGGCCAGCTAGCCTGGCATAAGCAGCAGCAAATGACAATAAGACTCTTTCTCAAACAAGGGAAGAAGATGAGAATTGATACCTGCACACACACTCTGTGGCATGTGTACATTCAAATTCACACATACAAACCATGCTCACAGTCACATAATACACACACACACACACACACACACACACACACACACACACACACACACCACAAGATTAAATCTTAAGAAAAATCAAGAAGCAAGAAAAGTAAAGAGAAACATGAATGGTTTTGGTCCTAAGGATTTTTTTTTCATAAAAGATAAACCTGAACCTTTGTTTTGGTCATAAGGAGCAAAGTTATAGTTCTACCAATGAAATAGAGTCTCATAGAACCATTCCAATTGCCATAAAGCTGGAATGTCAAAGTACTCAACATCAGTAGGAATATGATACAGAAGTAAAGTCTCTAAAACTATCCACTTCTCCTTTATGTGGCCCAGAGAATAATATATGATAGCAGGCTTTCTGTTTTGAATGAGTAGTTTACTAAGCTTATAAGTAAACTAAATAGCAAGCCCAAGTAAAATAAATAGCAAATTGTGAATATATAGATGACAGAGAGAAGATAGATGATAGATAGATAGATAGATAGATAGATAGATAGATAGATAGATATAGATACATACATACATACATACATACATACATACATACATAGATACATAGATGCATAGTAGCAATACATCATCATATAGGTACTAAAATTATCCACCAAAAATTGTTTGTGGTGAAAGTCCCATTAAGAGAGTCAATTCAAACTCTTGACAGAGAAAGTGTGGAGTGGGACAGGGGAGAGCATGCCTAAGGTGAGGCTTCTACGCCAAAGAATAAATAGCAATGGATAGAGATGGCATGCTTACATACACATGTGTAAACACAACCTGCATGCACATGAACACACACACACACACACACACATATATATATATATCACATGCATGCATACATGTATGCAAGGCACACATATTTACAGACACACATCAAAAGTAAAACCCTGTCTTAGTTCTTTATTTTATAGAACGGGAAAGAAAGAGCCAGGAAAGGGCAACCTAAAGAAACATGTGTGTCCTTCTCTGGTGTGGTCCAGAATTGAAGGGTTCTTCCTTTATACCTCACCACACATTTCAAAGTTGGCCCCAGGAACAACAAAATTTAAATCCAAATCATCTTTAATCAAATCAATGCAACCAAACAATTTATTCTTAAATTTTTTATACAGGAGGATCCAAGAGTATTTTTGTTCTAGTGTTTGCTTCTCATTTGTACCAACAAACACTGTTGGTTCCTGGTAAACCTCAGTTCTAAGGATGCACCCTTAGAGCATCTCCTGTAAATCAAGACGTCCAGTCCCATAAGGAGAGAGCCAGAGGAGAACTTACTTGACTTTCAAGCAATCTTCTCTTCCCCTCAATCCACCCCCATAAAATGCCTCAAATTTTCCTGCCAAAATTACCTTAATCATGCCAGCAAAACCTCTACTTCCTACACTTAAGACAATAACTGAGCTCCTCACTTCTCCAATTATTTTTGGAAACTAAACGTTAAGCAACTAGAGCTGAACAGTAGATCTTTAAGCCTCAAACAGAGAAATGAATTGAGCATTTTCTTAACCTTTAAAACATGTCAAGATCGTAAATCAAAATACACCAAATTGCCTTCAGGAGAACAGAGCAATTCTTTAGTACAAATGCCTTGGCAATTCTGTAGGTAAGAGGTCATTTTCTTCAAAAACATTCAGAATGGTATGGTTCCTTAAATGTGTTGTACAATAAAAAAATCCTCCCATTCATATTGAGAAGCTGACAATTCAAGGTCTAAGAAAAGCAAGATAAAAATGGAAACAGGAAAAGGTTATTTGAGAAATCCCCAACAAGGGTTGCCTGAACTTTTAAACAAAATACTACTACTAATAAAAGTAGCCATGTAGCATTTAAAAACTTTTCCTTGAACTTAAAGTGATTAGATTTTGTTTTTTCAACTACAGGGTGTTCAGGCAACTGTCACCTCACTTCCTCTGAGACCCGTGGAGACCGACTATGGACATAATCCAGGATCCCCTTGATTTTGCCCAAATAAATCCTATTCCTGCAATGTCTTGTGAATCACAGAAGGTTAGCTGATTGAGTTTTTGTTTTTGTTTTGTTTTATTTTGTTTTTGTTTTTGTTTTGTGAAATCCCCATAACCTAGAATCTCTAGGGAAGAGGGAATCTCAGTTGAAAAATTGCTTCAAGCGAATTGGTCTATGAATATATCTGTGTGGCATTACCTTGATATGGGAGA
Organism: Ondatra zibethicus; assembly: GCA_004026605.1. NCBI lineage: Eukaryota > Metazoa > Chordata > Mammalia > Rodentia > Cricetidae > Ondatra > Ondatra zibethicus. The sequence continues at coordinate 12,668 of PVIU01020864.1, read as the reverse complement.
GTCCAGCCCACTGTGGGTGGTACCATACTTAGGAAGGTAGATTTTGGCTGTATAAGGTATGTGATATAAAGCCATCCCTGTTGGTGGAGGTGTGAGTGACCTAGCCCGGAAGTAGAGAGCTCCGGAGACCTAGTCCCACCTTCATCTGCCATATGGCTGGATGGGATGGACAGAGTTCTCCAGCTCTTATGACCACAGGTCACAATGCCTGAGGCAAATGGGAGAGCTGTCCCTGTCCCCCATCAGTGGAAACACTCCAGAGAGTAGGCCCTGAACCTCACCAGGGCAGCACAATAGAGCCAACCCTATTAGTGAAGGTATGGATGAGCCAGCCCCAGGGGTGTAAGCATGGAAGGACTATCCCCATTACTTATCTGTCCTGTGGCAGCATGTGTGACAAGGAAAGGTTTCCTCCCTGAGCCCATCAATGCCTGAGGCAGGTGGGAGAGGAGGCCCTGAGATCAAAAAACCAGGAGAGCAGTTTCTGCCCCCTACCAGTAGCAACACTCACAATTAGGAGATCAGGCCCTGCCCCTTACCTGGGCAACACAACAGAGCCAGCCCTGTTGGTGGAGGTATGGTGAGCTAGGCCCAAAGCTTTAAGTGTGGGAGTACTATCCCTACTACTCTATCATCCTGAGGTCTGTTCATCCAGCAGTGTGGGTCGGGGAGAGATGTCCTCCTTACCCCTGGCACCTTATTACCTGCAAAAGACTGGAGATCTTACCCTCCCCCTTACCAGGTTCAGCACTCAGGAAAGCTGGCCCTGCTCCTAGCCTAAGCAGCATGAGAGAGCTGGCTCAGTCATGGGAGGTGACCCAGCCCCAAAGTTGTGAGCCAAGAGTAGGGAGGGGGCTGCTCCCATTATTCATCTGACAAGTGGCCCCACACGGGCAGAGGGCAGAGGAGAGATGCCCTACCCACCACCCCTGCCTATCAATGCCTGAGACAGATGGAGGAGCTGACCCTGGGATCATGGGAGCGGGAAGGCTATCCCTGGCCCTCACCAAGCTGCAGCACTTGAGAGAGTGGCCCGTGCACCTTGCCTGGGCAACACCGTGGAGCCGAACCTGTTGGCAAAGGTGTGGGAGAGCCGACTCTGAGGGTATGAAGGCAGGAGAACTGGTCCTGCCTCTCACTCATTGCTGCAATTGGGTGAATTATCTGGGGCAATGCTGGAGAGCTCACCCTAGTGTTGAGGGCAGGGGAGAAAGGCCCGCTGATCAACTCTGCCCACAGGCCCAGAACCAGGGTTATGACATGAAGGAGCCTGATCCACAGACCCAAAGCTGCAGGATCGCCACAACACAGGGCAACAACAGGATATCCAAGGAGAGTCCCAGTGAGGGGACTCAAATCAGATCAATGAACACTTGTGAGTAAAGATACACGGACAAAAGGGCTTACTGTGTAACTGACTCACTGTGTCACACTGCAACTTCCGTGACAAAATTTTTAATTTTTTTCCTTTTTTTTCTCTTAAAAAAATTTTGTTTTATTTTGGGGGTCAGGCTGCAGCAGAAGAAGGTGGATATGAAGGGACAGGAAAATGAATGGGATCAAGATGCATGATGGGAATGACAAAGACACACGAGATAAATAAAAATAAAATAAAATAAGATGTATGGTGAGTGAGGAAACCAGGAAGCAACGTTCCATGGGAACCAGGAAGCAGTGTTCCTTCATGGGAACCAGAAAGCAGTGTTCCTCCATGGGAACCAGGAAGCAGTGTTCCTCCATGGGTACCAGGAAGCAGTGTTCCTCCATGGGTACCAGGAAGCAGTGTTCCATGGGAACCAGGAAGCAGTGTTCCTCCATGGGAACCAGGAAGCAGTGTTCCTCCATGGTTTCTGCTTCAGTTCCTTCATTGAGTTCCCTAAATGTTGGTTTTAACTTGAAAGTGCAAACAGAAATGAGTATTTCCTTCCCTCAAGTTGCTTTTGATCAGAAGTTATGATTATTGTTATTTATTATTATTATTATTAATTATTACAGCAAAAGCAAACAAGAACTGAAGGCCATACTTAAGACACAGCTAAACTCCAATGATGGAAGGTCACAGTCAAACACAGATAACTCTATTATGGATCTAACAGCTTCAATTTGCACACGAGGCAGATGAAAGATACTAAGATCTCCACCTGGAAATGGCCTGAGTTGATTGAGGATTTCAAATAGACTACATTTCTTCAGGCTCTGGGATCGTTTTTTTACTATCATCATTTGTCTGAATGTTTTTCTGAACTACATTCAGACAGTAAGAAAAAATTTTGTGTTCCTTTTCATTTATGCATCTATCACTATCCATCTATCTATATATTGCTATCTTTATCTATATAGTATATAGACATACACCTTTGAAACACATTATGCTTTCCTTTGTTTCTTTTCTTCACATCAGACAGTGGTTCAGGAAGATATGGCTTTCTTTACATTCAGTTATTCTTGATTTTGCTACGATTTTATTTTAAGACATAAAGAAGCAAGCAAAAAGAAAATTGCCTATATGAGGGGAAAACATTTGAACTAAAAGAATAGATGCGGAATGATGGAAGATAAACCTTATATATGTGTGACTGCACTGTTCCTTCAATAAAAAAAAAAGAACACTGTGAGAGCCAAGGGGCAATTTCTCCAGAACGATTTTATTATAAATTCCCAATCTCATCCTAAACAGCTTTCAGATTTAGCCGCAGGGCAAAAGACCTTCTGCCTTGGTAAAGGCCAGTTGCTGTTGAATATATGGAAATTGCAGTTACCTCAGAACATAGAAAGCAATGGATCAGGCTCATTAGTGCACAGAGAAAAGATGGTAGAGCAGTTCTGAAAACGAGACAAGACCAAGCGCTTCAACAGCAAAATCTGGTGTTTGCATAAGCAGCACTTTCAGTGGGCACCAGTGTCATGCGGTAGCACGGCTATAGCCTAGGATCATTTGCTCTGGCTTGGAACCTTTGTACAATATTTTCTAGCTAACTTAGTCAGGGTTTTATCAGAGCTGCGGTCTCAGATGAGAGAAGAATGAGACCATTTCTAGTGAAGTGTTCCACTCTAAGAGTTAAATGTACTTCAAAGTGTCTTTAAGTGAGAATCTGAAAACTAAGATTAAATGTATGCCTAAATAAGCCTGACACCCAAGAGAGTTAAGAGAAAGAGAGAAAAGAATAATATTAGCAAATCTTTCCTTTTCAAAATCTAGACAGCCAATGCAAGATATACCAGAAACTAAATGTGTTAGGTACAGTCCCTGTATATGTCTCAGTGGCTAAAGCTATTGCCAGGCAAGTATAACAACCAGATCCTAGACCCTCAACATCCACACAGAGGTAGGGAGAATGTGATATCCTTGGAAGATGGAGATGAGATCCGCAGAGCAAGCTGGTCAGTGAAAATAACCACATTGTTGAGCTCTGGGTTTGATTGAGAGACCTGGCTCAATGAATATGTTGGGGGGTGGGGATGAAGGAGGAGGAGAAATAGTCTTCACACTAAGCTTGGTTCTATGTGCATGAACACCCACACCCACAAGCAAACATGCATACATACTCACATGCGTAACACACACACACAGGAAAAATGTAAACAGAAAAGAGAATGAGGCAATTACTTCTATTTCCTGTGCTGCTTAGGTATGCACATACATTCTAAGTACAATTTGATGCACGCAGCAAGCTGTCTTGTATGCATTTGTACATGTCCATATAGGTGCAAATCTGTTCATGCAAATGTCTACATGGATATGCAGAGATCAGAGATCAACGCCGGTATCACTCTCAGTCATTCTACCTTCACTTTTGAGGCAGGATCCCCTTACTGAATCTACAACTTGCCAATTTACCTAGACTGCTTGGCCACAAGCTGAAAGAAACTGCCTGTCTCTGTCTTTTTGGCACTGTGATCACAGACACCTGTTACCATGCCCAGACATCTGTGTGTGTTCTGGGGATCTAAACAAAGGTCATCTGTTTCTGTGGCAAGCACTTCATTTCCCCAAGCCTGTGTGAACACATCTTCAAAGTCTAATGCTTGTGTGTTCCAGCAAAGTTGAAAATTGTGATTCCTCTTAAGCATTCAAGCATCTTCATATTACTGAGAGGGCTTACAATGACGTAAAAACCTCACTAGGACAGGGAAACCAGAGACTTGGTTCTGCTGCTTTGTGCCTTTGTATACTTAGCCCTGTGGTAGAAGTCATATGTATTTGCTAGGCTATACTGCAGCAACACATACACTCACTACCATGTACCAACAACTTACAACAGTACAAGCTCACGTGTTGCTCATGCTTTACATCAGATGAGGGTTAACATTGTCAGTCCAGAGGGGAAGATTTCATTTAAACTACATGTGAATATGAATACAGCAACTTAATGCATATTATAGGTATTTTTAGGTAGGTAGTTAATAATATGCTTTCATAAGACCTTTTCACACATCCTTCTGTTATTTTGCCCTCCTCTCTCTTTAGTATTTACCTTCATAGTTAGAGCCCTAAATTTTTGATATCTATCCATCCATATCACTTTTACCCTGTTATTCTCTTCTCTTTGTACACATATCTGAAGAAATGGAGCTAAAAAACTCAGATGAAAGAGAACATGGAACTTTTTGTCTCTCTGGTTATGGGTTAACTCACTCAATATGATCTTTTTCTAGTTTCACCTATTTACCTTCAAATTGCATGTTCTTATTGTTTAGAGATTAATAGTGTATATGTACCCCATTTTCATTACCCATTCATGAGTTAAATATCATTTAATTGCTTCTATTTCCTTTTTTAAAATAAGGAACCAAAGAATGTGGTTAAACAAGCATCTGTGGAGGAGAATGCTAAGTTCTTTGACCATAATCAAGGAGAGTATAGCTGGGTCATATGGTATTTTATTTTTAGCTTTGTGATAATTCTCCACAGATTTCCAAAGTGTCTACACCAATTTGCAATCCCATCAACAGTGAACAGGTGTTCCCTTTTCCATAATTTGTCCCCAGTATTTGGTTTTGGTTGTTTTGTTGTAGTTTGCAATTTTGACTGGGATACAACGGGATCTCAAAGTTCTTTTGATTTGCATAATGGATAGGGGCAATGCACATTCTAAAATATTTCTTAACCAGGTTTTTCTTTTTTTAAGAACTCTCTGTTCAGATCTCAGGCCCAGTTTTGGGAATGGGTCATTGGGTTTTCTGACTCTTTGGTTTTTGAATCCTTAGACATCCTAGATACCAATCCTACTGCCTGATGTGAAGCTGGTAAAGATTCTCTCCCGTTTTCTAGGCTTCTTCTTCACTCCATTGATTGTTTCTTTTGCTATATAGAAGAGTTTTAGCTTTATGTAGGTCTACTTAGCAATTGTTGGCTTTAATTTTTTATTCCCTATCGGTATCCCTTTAATTCACCTCTTTTGCCTTATTGCTGCAGCTAGTGCTTCAGAAACAATATTGAAAAGGAGCAGGGATATTAAACAGTCCTGTCTCATTCCTGATTTCAGAGGGATTACTTCGAGATTTTTCTTGATTTAGGATGATATTGGCTGTAGGTTTCTCATATATGGTTTTATTGTGTTGAGGTATGTTCTAACTTCCCTAGACCTTTTATCATGGAGGCATGATGATTTTGCCAAAGGCTTTTTCTGCGTCTGTTAAGATGATCTTGTGATTTTCTTTAAATCTATTTTTGTGGTTTATAATTGTTGTGGAAGTCCCCTCTGTGTGATGTAATTACCACTAATGAATAAAGAAACTGCCTTGGCCTGTTGATAGGACAGAACTTAGTTAGGCATGGAGGACTGGACTGAAGGTTGGGAGAAAGAGAGACAGCATGGATCTGTCACCAGAGTAAGACAGGCCAGCGAAACTTAGTCAGTAAGCCATTGACAGGTGGCGATACACAGATTAATAGAAATTGGTTAAACTAAGATGTAAGAGTTAGCCAATAAGAAGCTAGAGCTAATGGGCCAAGCAGGGATTTAATTAATACAGCTTCTGTGTGGTTATTTCGGTTCTAGGCAGCCAGGATGAACAAGCGGCCTCCATCGCAACATATAATATATGTGATGTATTGTTTTCTGTATGTTGAACCGTCCATGAATCTCAGGGCTAAATCCAACTTGGTCATGGTAGATAATCTTTTTGGTGTCCATCCATATTCTGTTTGCAAATATTTTCTTGAATATTTTTTAAACTGTGTTCATCAGGTATATTGTACTGTAATTTTATTTTGTATGTATTATTACCTAGTTTGGGTATTGGAGCAACACTAACTTCATAGGAAATGTTTGGAAGTAGGGGTACTTCTCTTTTGTTTAATAGTTTAAGAAATTTGGCTATAAATAGTTTGGTATAATTATGTTGTGAATCTACTTGGTCCTGGACTGTCGTAATTGGAAGACTTTTTCTTACTATTTCAATCTCATCATTTGTTGTAGGTCTATTTAGGTTATTGACTACTTGGTTTAACTTTGGCATATTGGATGAATATAGAAATTTGTCTATTTCTTTTGTATTTTCCAACTTAATTGAGTACTGTTTGTAGAATATCTTCTTTTACTATTCCGGATATTGCAATGAAATCACAATGATTCCCTGATCATTTCTGATTCTGTTCCTTCGAGTCCTCTCTCTCTTTTTTTTTATTTTTTGTTTTGGTTCATTGTGCCAAGGGTCTGACAATCTTATTTATCTTTTCAAAGAACCAGTTCTTACATTTGTTGCTCCTTTATATTGTTTTCTTTGTTTCTATTTCCTTGATTTCTGCTCTGATTTTTACTATTTCTTACCATTGACTGGGTTTGGGTTTGGTTTGTTCTTGCTTTTCTATATTTTTGAGCTGCATCATTAAGTCTTTTTTGTGCTCTTTCTGATTTTTTTGACGTAGGTACTTATTTATAAATTTCTCCCATAAGACTGATTTGAATGTGCCCCAGATGTTTTGTTATGTTGTATTTTTTGTTTGAGGAAGTTTTTATTTCTTGATTTCTTCTTTGACTCATTCACCATTAAGTAATGAATTACTTAATGTCCGTGAGTTTGTGCATTTACTAGAGATTTATTTGCTGTCAACTTTAAGCTTTATCGCATTTATGGTCACAATACAAGGAGTTATTTAAAGGTTTTGAATTTTTAAAGATCTGGTTTGTGTCCTAGAATATGTTCTACCTTGGAGAAGCTTCTGTGCATTCTTGAGTGGAATGTTTTGGTGTACTACTCTGTAGGTATCTGTTAAGGCTGATGTATGATGTCAGTTAATTCTGATGTTTCATTATTTTTTGTCTGGATGACCAGCCTGTTGGAGAAAGTTAAATATTAAAATCACATACTGTTAATCTATGTTCATCTTTGTTTTAAATTCAGCAAAATATTTTAATGAAATTGGGTGTACCAGAGTTTGGTCCATATACATTTAGGATAATAATGTATTTTAACCAAGAACTATTTCATTGATTAGAATGAAGCATCTTTCTTTATCTCTTCTTATTAGTGTTAGATTGCAATCTATTTTGTCAGATATTGGGATATCAATGCCTCCTTGCTTCCTAGTTCCATCTGATTGGAGCATTCTTTACCATCTTTTTACTCTAAGGTGGTGTCTATCTTTAAAGCTAAGATGTATTTCTTATAGGCAATAGATGGGTGGATTTTGTTTCATTCATCCAGCCTATGACTTTTGATCATAGGATTAGGATCATTAATATTTAAAGCTAGTGATGAAATGTGTGTGTTGATCAAGATTATTGGGTTGCTGATTTTTGGTGTTGTTATTTGTGTTCTCAGTGGTACTTGTGCTTTCATAATGACAGCTTTGTATTTCTTTCTATAGTCCTTGACTGTTATCATTTGACTCTTCAATGTAAAATGTTATTTTCTGTATTTTCCTTAGGTTTGACTTGTTTAATATAAATGTTTAATCATTGGAATGATTCTTTTTTCTCCTTCAACTATGGTGAATAGTTTTCCTCTGTGTGTTATTCTAGGTAGGCCATCATGGTCTTTTAGGACTTGAAGTGCTTTGCTCCTGGCTCATCTAAATTTTAAGTTTCCATTAAAAAGTCAGTTCTTATTCTGATGGGTTTTTCTTTGTATATGACTTGTGTTTTTCCCCTTGTAGGATTTAATATACTTTTTTGTCTTGCATATGTAGTATTTGGATTATGGTATGCAATGAGAAATTTTCTTTCCTGGTCCTGTGCATTGGTGTTCTGTGCATTTCTCATATTTGCATGTGTGTCTCTTTCATTAATTTGGTGAAGTTTCTTTCATTATCTTGCTGAAGATCTTGTCTATGCCTTTGGTCTGGAATTCTTCTCTCTCATCTATTCTTGTAATGCAAAGGTTTAATTTTTTTCATGGTGTCTCACATTTCCTCTATGCTCCCTTTTTTCTGTTTTCTCTTTCATATTTTTTGCTTATTTCATTTAGATTCTCACATTTATCTTTGAGTTCTTGTATTTTATCTTCTGCTTGGCTCGTTCTAGTTGTGAGATTTCCCTTGAATTTTCCATTTAGTTTATTGGGTTTTTTAATTCCATCTCCATTTCATCTTGAGACCTCTCCATGTTACTATCTCCTTATTTAATTCCATTCTTAAATTCTGGATTGTTTTCATACTTTCCATCAGCCTTAAGTTTGTATTTTCCTAGATATCACTCAGACATTTTTTATCTTTAAGTTCTTGTTGTTTCTCTTTAAGTTCACTGAGATGTTTTTTGTCTTCTTTAAATTTCTTGAATCATTTGATGAAGTTTATGGTTGTTCTTTTAAATTCTGTGTCCTCAAGTTGATTAGGTAATTTTCATTGGTAAATATGACTGTAGGACTGGTGGGTTTTTAGGAGTTGATCTGCTTTTATCTTTCTTATTGTTTGCATTTTGGAATGAGATCTAGTTATATGGCCTTCTTTTGTTAGTTCTGTGTCTGATATGTACAGAACATGTTGGGGCAGAAGAGAGGCTGTGCATGTTGGTTAGGTCCAGGGATTGGACATGGTTTAGATGTATTGAAGTCAGGTGGACATAGAGGACTTGCCTGGTAAGATGGATGTGCATCTTGGTCCAAACCTTTATACAGCACTGGAGTAGACAGAATATCTGAGTGTTGAGGAGGATATGTGGACAAGAAGATCAGGCATACACACCTAGATAGACCCTGGATACAGAGGGCATGACATGGCATGGGAAAAGCCTGTTGATCATGGGCAGGCAGATCAGGTCCTAGCAGAAGCCTAGAAGTTGGTCATGATGCAGAGCAGGTCTGGGGCACTGGATATTGGACCCAGGTGAGATCTGAGGAGGGTGCTTGAAAAGAAGGATAAGAAAGACTCACCTGTACACCAGGCTTTTTCTTTTAGACCACCAACCAGCTCCCAAATCATGACACAGAGACATATTATTAGTTTTAAATGCTCGGCCTAGCTTATGCACGTTTCTGGTTAGCTCTTTTAACCTACATTAACCTGTTTCTCTTTATCTACCTTTTGTCTCAGGGCTTATTACCTTCCTCTCTTCTGTACATCTTACTTTCACTGCTTCTCTATGTCTACCAGGCTGGCTTCTGCCTGGCTTCTTATCCCACATGTGTCCCTCATTCTCTCCTTCTTTTCTCATTCTTTTTCTTTTTCTCTCTCTCAAACCTAGACTTCTACCCTATTTATTCTGCCCAGCATTCCTGCCTATCCTTTCTCTGCCTAGCTATCAGCCATTCAGCTCTTTATTAGACTAGTCAGGTGCCTTAGAGAGGCAAGATGAAACATAGGCTGGTGTAGGAGGTTCTTATGTATTTGTGTTGCTTTCATTGGTGAATAAAGAAACTGCCTTGGCCTTTTGATAGGGCAGAAATCAGGCAGGCGGAGTAGACAGAACGGAATGCTGGGAAGAAGGCAGTGGGGCAGACGCCATGAAGCTCCTGCCTGAGACTGCCACTGCTGCTGGTTAGGATCTTTCCCGGTAAGCCACGACCTCATGGTGAACACAGATTAGTAGAAATGGGTTAGATCAAGAGTGAGAGTTGGCCAAGAAGAGGCTAGATATAATGGGCCAGGCAGTAATTTAATTAATACAATTCCCCTGTGGTTATTTCAGGGCTTAAGCTAGCTGGGCAGAGGGATGGGGCCACCGCTCCTCACACTACAATATGCAACACTTCTTTACATAATTAAACACACATCCTTACATCATTAAACAAATGCATCATAAACAAAAGTAACACACTTTTGCACAGTTAAAGTAATATTCTGCAGCATACGCAAATGTAACACATTTTTCCCTAGTTAAAATAATATTCCATAGCACACCTGGATAGATCTTAGAAAAGGATATCAACATGCTGGTTTTGAAACATGTCATGTGATGGGCTAGACAAACCTGAAAAGAACAGAATGTGTTATTCCCTTACTGGGTGACAATTAGATTAAGACAAAAATACTTTCTACAGAAAATCATTCTTTGAGCTATGCATCCAAGCTTTCTCTTTTGTCCACCTAATGAATTCATTCTCCAAGAAAAAGTAAGCCTAAGTATTTCTGCAATTTGAGCTCAAATCCTAGGACTTCTTAAGAGTGTCTATAGTCTACTACAAACATGACTCCTCTCAGCTTGGAAACCTATAAACTAAAATGATCAGTGTCAAGCTCTTCGTACATTCAAAAAGTAACAGATAACCCTTGAAATGGGGCAGAATGCCTACCGTAAGGAATCTCACAGAGGAAGAATTGACAGCATCACCAGTCACAAGTCTAGTGACTAATAACCCAGGCTGTTCTGTAACTCACTCTATATCTCAAGATGACCTTTAACCTGTGATCCTCCTGCCTCCACTTTCCAAGTGATGGCATTATAGCTACATGGCATTACACCTGGTCTATGGAGTGCTGAGGTTTGAACCAAGACCTTTATGCATTCCAGGCAAGCACCCTGCAAACTGAGATATTTCTCTTCCTCTTGACTGTGGAATTTAAGCCTTAACTCTGAAATTGTGCTGCCCAGTGTTGCAAAGACCCCATCCCTGGGGCTGGGAAATGATGCTTTGAAGAATTCCAGCTCCAATTCTTGGCTCTGTTCTCTAGGAAGGCCTTCATTGTCCCTTATACTTAATTCCACATGAAGAGGACACTGATGCCCCTTAAAAGACAGGAACATTTTCCCATAAGCTGGAAGCCTTCACAATCACCTTATCAATGCCCACAGTCTTATTATATTTCAACTAGAAGCTTGCATGAGAATCTGTGTGTGTTTCTGACTGCTTATGTCTTTCTAGATATTTGAGTGTTTCTATGTGTGTTTGTGCCCTTCTGTGCATGTGTTTGTATTTGTGCAGGTACATTATGTACAACAAAGAACACTCTCAAAACATAAATTTCCTTTAGGTTCTCTTAACTCATTACACTACAAGTTCAGAAAATCTCATGGCCATTTTCCAGACAGGGATCACCCTTCCCTCTAGACTTAATTTCAGACACTTTGATTGTACCCAGTTGAGAGTCTTTCTATTTCCCACACCCCTCTTTGTTACAATGAAAGTAATTGAAGGACATCACATCAGCAGAGACTAACACCTCACTCCTGACTTGTACTCTGCCTCCCAAGTGAGTGTTAATTGATCCCTTCTGCTCAAGTTATTTTCCACAAAATCTTTCACTGGGTAAAACCAGAAAGCTCAACCTTTAAAACTCACAATGGAGCACATGAAATAATTGCCAATAGTTGATTTTTTTTGATTATCAAAGCTCTTAATAGTATCTAATTCAATCTAATATTGAAGTGCTGTTTTTCTGACAAGTCTGTTTGTTTGTGTGTTTATTTGTAGGCTAGTCTTCTATAGCCCAGGCTGTCTTGTAAGTCATGCTATATCCCAGGGTGACCCCTAACTTGTGATCCTCCTGCCTCCACTTTCCACATGATGTGATTACAGTTATGTGTCATCACACCTGGTCTAACAGGTTCTGAGGCTCAAACCCAGGTGTTCATACATCCCAGGCAAGCACCCTACAAACTGGGATATTTCTCCTGCTGAATATGTCCTCTTGGTCATGGAACTTGGATCTGTCTTCCTATAGTCATATTAAACTCAAAATATTAGAATTTTTATAGGTGATGGTAGAAATTTACATGTCATGTGTATGGTAATACAAGATAATTTTTTTTGTTGAAAACATCTTTGAGACTAAGAACAGAGAAACATGGCATAGATACTTTTTTCTTTATGGAGAGAACTTCTGATTGTCATTTGTCAGCAAAAATCAACCCATAGTTGGAAATTTTTATTGACAGTTTTTACATTAATTTGAATTTTCCTGTTGCTAACCACAACCCTGTTTACATCACTCATTCTCACTCGGGCTACAATTAACTAGCTTCCTGCAAACCAACAAAAAGCAAATACCTGGCTTTTATTTTAATAGTTAAACTAATTCCACATTGGTACATTTCTTTGAATAGCCCAGCCATTTACTAAAACCATAGAAAATGCAAGTCTATACATCTAGGAAGATATGCCAACGTGTGGTATGGGAGAATTTTCTGTATTCTGTCAATCATGTTTTATTTTTTTTTCTTTTTTTATTTATTTATTTTTTTTCCATATATTGTTTTGTTTTATTTTTTCCATTCAAGAACATAATTAAAGAAATAATTTTTTTTTCCTTTCTTCCCCTTCTCCCGGTCCCCTCCCACTACCCCCCC
>PVIU01020863.1:0-32973 GCA_004026605.1 Ondatra zibethicus | reverse complement strand
ATTTATGGAACAGTTGCATATTCAAGTGTTTTTCTGGATCAGCTACATTCTGTCACTCAGGGTTGGCCATGCATGTTCTTAGTGTAGGAATGTGCCTGGACTCTGGTCTGGCCACACACTGATCCTTCCTTCCTGCCTATCCTCTGTTAGCAGGATAGAAGCCATGAACCCCTAAAAAAATAAAATTTTAAAATGTAATATTTCTAAAACTCAAGTAAAATAATAGCAGTGTAGAGCTTGAGACTTAGCTCAGAAGTAAGATATTTGTCCAGCCTGCCCAAAGTCTTACATCCAGGACTCAGGGATGGGAAAAAATACCACTCTACTTAAAGCACTTGCACAAGTGTGCACATGCACAATAATATGTAGTTTAAAAAGAAAGAAAATGAGAGAAAAGTCAAACAATGGATGGGGAAAGTACATAACTTTGATATACAGGATATGTATCCAGATTATACAAAGATCTCTTAAAACTTAGCAAAGGTACCCCCAATAAAATGGGGTATAAGATGGGAAATAAGAATATGATGGCCAGAAAATACTTAACATTAAGCAAACACAAATGAAAAACACCGTGAGGTATTGTCCATCTCTAGCATGTACAAGTAATCAAAACACCAATAATCAATGAATTAGCAACATGTGGTATATCCATACAATGGAATCCTATTCGGCCTGGAAAAGGAAGGAAATCCACACTATACTCCAACCCGAGTGAAGCTTGAGTACATTATACTGTGAAATAAGCAGTCACAATGACAAAATATCTTAAGATTCCACTCACATGACACCAATAGTAGTTAAGATTAGAAACAGAAAGTAGGATCCTGGTGGCAAGGATTGTAGTCAGGGTGGAACAGAATTGAGAGGAATTTTTGTGGATAGATGGTGGTGGTGGCTACACACATTAGAAATGTCCTGGAACTTGTACTCAAAATGGTCAAGATGGCCAATTCCAGAGCACATGCATTTTGCCATAATAAACACAAATTGAAAACAAAAAGCCACTATGATATATTGCACCCTTTAGGATGGCCATAAAGAAAGGGAGAAGAGGTTGAGATGTGAATGATCCAACCTTCATAAAATGCTGAGGGACAACAAAAAATGCCACAGTCACTTAAAAAAAAGTATTTGACAGTGTCCGGTACATCTGTGCATGTGTGCTTGTGTGTGGTGTGTGTTTGTGTGTGTGAGTGTGTTATGTGTATGTGTGTGAGTGTGTGGGTGTATGAGTGTTTGTGTGAGCATGTGTTATGTGTGAGTGTATGTGGTGGTGTGTGTTTGTGTGTATAAATAGTGTGTATACATATGTGTGCATTTGTGTAAGAATGTATACGTATGTGTGCATGTGTATATATGTGCGTGCACATTTGTAGGTGTGTATGAGTACAGACATGCATCTTTCTTGGCACTCAAGCACAGGTCGGAGGACCACCTCTACTGCTGATTTTTGCCTCCCACTTGAGACAGGGTCTCTTAGTGTTCACTGCTGTATTTGCAAGGCTAGTTGGCCTGAGAGCTTCTGGGGAACATTCTGCCTCAGCCTCCCACCTTGACATAGGGACACTGGCTTTACAGACAATTCCCAGATTGTCTATGGACTCTGGGGATGTGAACTCAGGTTCTCACGCATGTGCAGTAAGGGCTTTACCAACTGAGTCATCTCCCCAGCCGCACTGCCTTTTTTAAGATGGGTCCCTCATTAGCCTGGAGTTTGCATGCTCGATGAGACTGGTTGATTGGTGAATCCCAGGACTCTTCCTGTCTCTACCTCCCCAGGGCTGTGATTCATGAGCACACAACATCAGTCCTGACTTCTTCACATGGGTCTGGGAATTGAACTCTGATCCTCATGCTTCTTGGGAAACACTTTACCAACCGAGTCCTCTCTCAGCCTGACAGTTTCTTACAAAGTGTCACACATGCATCCTGCATGAGCCAATAGTCTCCTTTGGGTGTTCCCTGAAGATATGGAGACACACATTCTTGTATGTGGATGTGCACAACAACACCGTTCATGGTTGTCCCAAACTATAAAATACTTAGATGCCCATCAGCCAAGAATATGGTGTGAGCCTGCCACGGAAGATTACTAGCGATGCAAAGGAATGAGTCACTGGAGGCTAGAGAGATGGCTCAACAGTTAAGAGAACTTGCTCCCCTTGCAGAGGACCCAGAGTTCAGTTCTCAGCACCCACATGGGAGCTCCTATCAGTCTGCAGCTCCAGTCCCGGGAGATCTGATCCCCTCTTCTGGACTCTTGGGCACTGAACAGTGGGTAAAGTACTTGCTGTACAAATCCCATGTCACCATAGACAATGACTGCCCATAAAACCTCAGTTTGGTTGCTTAGGAGACCAGGTAAATGACATCATTGTTAATATTACTTTACTGCTCAGGGAATAAACATGGTTTTTCAAGTGTCTGGGGTCACTTGGCAGCTTTCTCAGAAAGATGTCAGACGTAAGGAGTGGAGACCCGACAGATGTGTGGAGGTACATGTGTGTGTGTGTGCGTGTGTGAGTATACTCAGGTTACACACTAGTGTCAAGGTGCTCGCTGAAATCAGGAGTCAGCCATGGACTCACAGACAGTCACTGAATCGTCATGACCATGAGTCAATAAAGCTTTATTCTTGAGCACAGCGATTTCAGTTGCCTCATTGTGTCCACGTGTTGCGACAGCTGTCAGCTATGCTCCAATATTAGAAACTGTCAAAGCCATCTTCGCTCACGTGTCATATTGAGGGCACAGGCTGAAGACAGGATCTGACCCATCGGCAGTACTAATTTAAGCTACCCAAGAAGATGGCTCATCTTTTGGCGAAAAGAGCTATTTAAAATTGGTGTGTCAGGGGTCTGGAGAGATGGCTCAGTGAGCAAGAGCACTGGCTATATAAGCATAAAGACCTGAGTTCAAATTCTAGCACTCAGATGAAAAGTTATTGAATGCCTATACCTGCAAGCCCAGCACTGTGTGGGGAGGTGATAGAGGATCACAGGGGCTTCCTGGCCACTGGGCTGGCTCTGGGTTCAATGAAAGGCCTTATCTTAGTGGGTAAGAATAGGCTATCCATGTCCTCCTTTGGCCTCAATGTGCTAACATGGGCACACGCACCTGCACACACAAGTGTGCATATGCCACACACAAAAATTCACACAGCAAACATATCCTTAAGACTGTCTTCCCATGCCCCGGGTGATAGGAGCGCTTCAGGTCATGTACTGTGTCTCAGCCTCCTTCAAAGACCAGTCCGAAGTAAACAATTAATCCCTAGGTGTGCTTGTGTGTGCCTATTTTAATTAACACCTACATTTAATTGACAATGAAGAGCCAGTGGACTTCTCTGCTTAATAAAGCAAACAAAGGATTTATTTTTAAAAAGGGTGAGTTTTAAAATTTAATTTCCTTAAAGAGAGAAAAAATAATCAACCTCACTCATGTCCTCATGCCCGCAGAGTGATGGAAGAGATGAGGCCATCGGATAATTTTTAATTAAGGTGAACAAACCCTCGCTACCTAAAAGGTTTACTTAGGGGAAAGGTCTGAGATCGTGAACACATCGATATGTTTTTATCCATTAACTTTTCCCGGGGTGACAAGTAAGGTTCTTTCTTCTTCTTCCGGGGCTGTTTAGTGATGAGGCCTTGGAAACCACGGAAGCTTCCCCAGAGGGGGGTCAGGCTTTCACAGTAGCTCCTAATGACAAACCATTACCTGGGGTTGTCAAAACAAGTTACACACGCTGGCTCTGCACTGTGCCAGAATTCAGAGTGGGGACACAAAGCCGGGGGGCTCTGTGTACCGCCAGGTCTGCAGGACCACACACGAAAGGAGCCTGCAGAAAGCCGGCAAGTGGCACTTCCCACATGCCCTCCACACACCACAGGACTGGCGCAGTGAACTGGGCACTGAGGGGGTCTGAATGCCATCAAGAAGCAACAGAGGCTGAAACCACTCCACTGTTTCATCCCTCCCCTTTCCAGGCTGGAAACAAATTCTCTCTACAGTTCTCGGTTCTCCGGAGCCCAGAGATTGCCAGAGCAGTCTGTGAACACACTAAAACTATGTGTTTCCACCCCACAGTTTCTCCCCTTTAGGGACCAAGGACCCTTTTTCCTTCTCTGACTCCATAAATGCATTACTCTCTGTGGAAGGTGCAGAATAAGTCTGAGCTTTGGACCACTTCTTTTTTTGTTGCTTGTTTACTTTTTTGATTTGTGAGACAAGGTTTCATGCTGCCCTGGCTAGCCTGGAGCCTAGCTGAGGTTGGGTCTAAGTCATTTCTTTTTTAAAATTACATTTTCATTTGCTTTCTCTGGGCATGTATGTGTGTGTGTCGTGTGTGGAGGTCAGAGGATAACCTGCAGGAGTTAGTTTTCTTCTACCGTGCGGGACCCAGAAAGGGATCTCAGGTTGTGAGGCTTTGCAGCAAGAGCTTTATCCACAGAGCCCCCTCACTGTCCCCAGGTCACTTCAAGTGTCTCATGCCCTAGGTATCACTCATGCATATATGAGCAATGGTTGGTTTTCCTCTGGGTCATCTGGGTGTTGGTAC
Source organism: Ondatra zibethicus (assembly GCA_004026605.1). Lineage (NCBI taxonomy): Eukaryota > Metazoa > Chordata > Mammalia > Rodentia > Cricetidae > Ondatra > Ondatra zibethicus. Next base: position 28,412 of record PVIU01020863.1, on the reverse strand, counting down.
AGGGGTCCCAGCTGAATGTTTCATAGAATAAAAAGAATTTGGCAACAATCTGAACCTCGGGCAGCATCAATCCATATGTTGAACCTTAATTCCCAACTTACCAGGAGGTGGGAACTACAAGGAACCATTAGACCATAAGATGGGACCCTTGCAAATGGGACTAGGTCCCTTTTTACAAAGGGCTCTGAGAACTACCTCGTCCCTTCCAGCAGCCGTTTACCACAAGGATGCTGGCCTTGCCAGACTCTGAACCTGCCAGGGCCCGGACTTAGCTTCCCTGACTTCAAAAGAGTGAGAAACAGCTCAGACGGTAAAGTGCCTGCCTTGCAAACATGAGGCCCTGAGTTCAGTCCCCACCCAGCACACACACAGTGCTAGGTGTGATCACATATGCTTGTATCCCAGTTGCTGGGGAGGTGGAGACAGCAGAACCCTTGGGGCCAACTGGTTTGGTGTCATAGTCGACTTGATGAGCACCAGGCCATTGAGAGACCCTTCCTTCCTTCTTTCTTTCCTTCCTTCTTTCCTTCCTTCCTTCCTTCCTTCCTTCCTTCCTTTCTTTTCTTCAAGTCTCAGTGTTCTCACTTGGTCTCAGACAGGATATTACTGCCTGACCACACTTGCTCTCTTTTATTTTATTGATTTTTATTGAGTTCTACATTTTTCTCTGCTCCTCTCCCTGCCTCCCTGCTCCCCTTCAACCCTCTCCCAAGGTCCCCTTTCTTAAAAGAGGTGGTAGGCATTCCCAAGGAGGGCTCCTGAGATTGTCCCATGGTTTTAAACATGGGTACACACATATGCATGGGTATACACGTAGACACACTACATACACATGCACATCCTCATGTCTGCACACAAACACATATATGAACATTTTCATAAAAAGCAAGAAGCCAGTTTCTCTTGGGTACAAGCCGTTCTGACAATGTCATTCTGCTCTAGTGGGCTCTAAGGACAAGGCAGATTCTTTCTCCCCAAACCTCCATCAATATTTCTATTTTTTTTTCAGATAGGAAAGCAGCTTCAGAAATGATAAATGGCTTGCCAATGATTTTTCAACAAATACACATTGAATACCTGTTATTATTAGTTATGGTACCAAAGGCTGTGGACAGAGCTCAGATCGAGCAGACAGATAATTGTATCGATGCTTAGATAATTAGACATGGCAATCACTGCCCAGGAGAGGAAGGACAGCTGCAGTGTTTAAGAGCTAAGAAGTTCTGGCAACACGTCCTTAGCTCAAAGGCACTACGGGAGAATTGAGATCAGGGACTGCAAACACTCTCCCATGAAAGAACACATACTAAATCTGGGGCCCCCATGGGCCTTCAGTCTCTGTTACACCTGCTGAACCTTGGGGACCTTTCAGTAGTCGCAATTAGAGGCATATAGTTTCCTAAATCTGCTGTCACAAAGTACTGTGCTCGAAGACCCTTGCACCACAGAATGGTATTGCCTGGCAGTTCTGGATGCCATGACTGGGACTCCCCAGGGACGTCCCACTGAAGTCTATGATAGAGTCTGTCCCTTCCTTGCACCTGGTTTTTCCGTGCTCCCTGACTGCAGGTGTCACCATGAACCAGTGACTTTCTCATAGAGTCCCTCACTCAGCATCCAGGTCCCTGTGCCCAAACCTTCCTTTATTTAATTAAAAAATATGTGTGTATACATGTGCGTGCATGCGTGTATGTGTGTGCGCGCCCATATTCATGTGGAAGCCAGGGGGCAGCATCAGGTATGATTCCTGAGAAGCTGTCCATGTTTTGTTATTTGTCTGTTTTTGTGACAGAGCCTCTCACTGAACCTGGAGCCAATTAGACAAGGCTGACTGGCCAGTGAGTCCCAGGGATCCTTCTGTCTCTGTCTTTTCAGTGCTCGGGTGTGCCACCATGCCCGGTCTTCCTAACATGGTGTCTAAGGAATCAAACTGCTCCTCACATTTGTGGTTAATCACTTTATTGACTGAGCTACCAGCCTGGTTTCAAAACCCACCCGAACGACCAAGTTTGTCTTAATTAATTGCACATATAAAAATCTATTTTTAAATAAAGTCGCATGAGAAGTGTCCAGGATTAGGACTTTTGCATAAATTTGGGGATGCACAATTCAATCCAGAGCAGGGTACCAGTAATGAAAGAAGGCAGGGACCCAGGACACATCTGAGCACTCTACAATGCCTGGGAGATCCACCGCCATCCCCCAGTATCTGAAGGAAGCGACCACTCTGCACAGACCAGTCACTTCTAAACAGGGACGACTTCTCCTGGAAAGGGCAAAATCAGCATTTATAAAGCAACTCTCCATTTTTGCTCCAAGCAAGCCTGCATCTGAAATAATAAAAGCTTTTTTTTTCTTTTTTAAGGTCGACCCAAATCCATTTTTTCTTGAAGCACAAAATTCCTCCTGCCATCTTTTTCAATGCCCCGCCCTTATCTGGGCTCCTTCAACATTCTCAACAAGTTGCTCCTGACGCTGGATTTTTTTTTTTTTTTTGTGCGTTGGTGTGTGCAGAGGTAGATTAAAACACCTTCTAAAAGAAACTCATTTTCTCCTCTCTTGTGAAAAAAAAAGATGGCATACAAGAGAAATAAACTGAAGGACCAAGCATTAGTCACCTAGTGAAGCCACCAGAGGCAGCAGAAGGAACCTGGGTGGTGAGCGCTTTAACTTAGGAATATTAGAGCTTTGAGGCACCTCCCTGGTAAGTACAAATCAGAATTACCATTTCAATGAACTCTGATTGCATTTGCTGGGTTTTGTTATTCACATCGGTAAATGAAAGACTAAAAAGACTGAGTGTTTATACTCAAAATCTCCATTACATAACCACTTTGTACAGAAAATTAGCAATAAAAAGCCAAATAGTTCATGGCTGGCAACCTCTGGCCCCAACCTTTTTCCCCCTCTTAGTGATCAAACAGACAAGAAAACTGTTTCCAAATGAGAAATTAAAAGTTGTTTGGGTTGGTGGGTGGTTGAGACAGGGTTTCACTCTATGTCCCTGTAAGGTCCTTGAACTCACAGTGAACCTCCTGCCTCAGCCTCCTGAGTGAAGAGCTGATTTTAAGTGACTTCTAACTTTTGTACAAAAACCGAAGTTTCTCATAAATTGCCACAAATGCAGCAAATGTGTTTCACTTCAGAGACAGGAAAAGAGGCTCTGAGTTCACTGATGAGGAACAGGGAGGCTCCGAAAGAGGACATGCATGTGTTCCCAAGGCACAGAATGAGATGCAGATGGACACAGGCATGGACCCTCCATCCCCCTGGCCATTGCTGTGAAGGTGTGTGAAAACACGTCACAGGAGCCCTGAAGCCTCAAGACACCTCAGTGGTCAGTTTTACCTTTGGTCCTGGTTCCCAAGCTAAACACCATAGAGACGTCTTCTCTGGTCTTTGTTCCCATGTCTCCTCCTTCTACTTCCAGGTGTCCATATCTCCAAACATCTGCATCCTCAGAATTCCAAGCCCCCTGTGGCAGCTGGGACAGGCTCTTCCAACTCCATTCCCAAGAAAGTGTCCCATTATTGGTGTGTGTGTGTGTGTGTGTGTGTGTGTGTGTTCCCCACACACATGAGCCTAAGGGATGGCGAGAGGCAGTGGTTTGCAGATGTGGACAGATGTAGGGCCCTGACATCCATAAGCAGGTATGGAAGCCTTGTCACGAGGGAGGTATAGTGAGCCGGGGCTGGGGAGCAGGGCCTACAGAACAAGAGCCAATTCTTTTCTCATAGCTGCCACCACATGAAGTATTCAGGAACCCAGACCCAGCATTCAAACCTAACTCTTCAGGTTGGTAACAAGTTTGTGAGCTGGAAGACTGATGGGTATAATAGTTAAATATATACAGGTAGACCGTATGGGTCTTTATTTGAGCTAGCTACCTTTGTCCCCCAAATGTAGTGATATTTAGTTTGTATTTTAATAAGTAAAGCTTATCTGAAGACCAGAGAGTAAAACAGCTGCCCTGATCAGCCATACAGACCAGGCAGTGGTGGCACACACCTTTAATCCCAGTAACCACACTAGTTGCCATAGAAACCAAGTGGTAATTGCACACACCTTTAATTCCAGCACTAGAGAGCAATATAAGATGGGAGGAGACAGGTTTCAGGCTCAGTCTCATTCTGAGGGTTCCTGGAGGCAGGATTGCCATTTTTGGATCAAGGTAAAGGTAAGAGTTGGTGGCTTTTCTAGTCTTCAGGTTGTGCCCCAATATCTGTCTCTGGGTTTTTATTAACCGTGTTGCACCCAAATGTTAGGGGTGACATGTAGGAGCATTGGGGGCTGTTGTGCAACAACAGAATTTTGTTCCATTTGCCAAACGTAAAATAAAAAAATGTTCATCTTTTTCCATCTTACTCCATGTGTTCCTGCTTCACTAGAGTGTGAGCGGCGACGGAGCCATCCAGCTGTCCTGATGTGACGGCATTCCTGTCTTCCTGTGGAAACTGCTGTCTTTTTAGGGTCCTCACATTTCAAAAGCAATGTACATGGTGATGGCCTCCCCTTGTCTCTCTTGTTGCTGCATTTGCCTACAGATCTCATCTCAGGAGTTACAGATGAGGCTGCTCCACCTTCCTTGCTGTCTCTCACTGCTTTGCAGCCAGGACTTGAAGAGTAACTCCTGTAACCCAAGCCCAGCCATGCTGAGGAAAGTCTCCATCTGTGCACTCAGTGCGAAAGTGGCCTCTTGTCCCTAGCCAGAGGACAAGAGCAGGGAGCAGGTCTCGATAGAAGGAGAGAATACTTTCTGGGTGCCTGCTAAGTGCAAGGCACTTGATATGAACGTGTTCTTTTACCATTACACACTCTCAAAAGGGAGGGGTTTTACCCCAGCTATCAGAGGGAAGAAATGGAAGCTCCAGAGAGGCTAAGCAGGTAGCCATGGGTCACACTTTTCCTGAGGAGACATGAACAATCTATTTACCCTGGATAGGAGACTGACAAAGAGACCAAAGACACAATTTCACTCGATGTAACTTAGTACACCCATGATTTTACTGGGGTTACTTGCAGGGGCATGGATAACCCAAAGACGATTGTACCACCAAAAAGCCCATTCTAGCATGGGTGGTAACTCTCAAAGCTGCAATCCTGGGGCTCCCTATGTGACTTAAAGGTGACTCCTCTGGTCTCAGAGTCCCTAGAAATTCTCACTGCTGATATAGCCCTGGGGAAGGGCTGTGCAAAATTTATTTATTTTAGGAGCTTCCTGGGCCTTGCAAGTTTTACTTATTCCTAAGACTTGAAGGTCCATCATGGAGGGGGCGTTTCAGTTTGGGAGTCACATAACACACAGCCAGCAGGGAGTGCTGCCAAGACCCAAGCCTGGGTCCAACTGTTTGGGTGGATGCATTTCTTCTTTCTGGTTCTTTGGGTCACACCGCACAATGGAAAGGACACTAGCTAGGCGTCCCAAACCATTATTATAAAAGTGTGCCTCCATGTTTTGCCCTGGGACATGAGTGTGATTTGCCCATCTCACAGGGAAGTAGTGGCAGAGAGCAGAGAGGTTTAGCCGCGGCCTCCCAGGTGGCAGATGGTAAAGTCCCTGGGTTTTTGAGCAGACCATGGATAGGGCCTGTTCTCATGTGGCTCCCACGCATGAGCATAAATGCCCTAACAAAGAGAAAAACAAAACACCACACACAAATAGAACCACTAAATGATAATTTGGTTTGCAAAAGCATATGTGGACGTCAACTGGACAACCCACACAGCCGACTGCACTCAAGACAGTCCCTCCCAGACAGTCCCACAGGCCAGCGTGATCCAGATAACTCCTCACTGGGACTCCCCTCTCAGATGTTTCTAAGGGGTAAGAAATATGAACTCCTGGCTCCAAAATCAGAGAGACTCTGGATCCCAGCATGGGATCCAGATAACTTGAGCAGGAGTGATTTCTGTCCCATAAATCTCTTCTCTACAACTGCTTTGTGCCCTCCCTAACCTCCATTCATATAATGACACACAGGCTTCAGTTTGGTCTAAGGAGAGGGGAAAAAAATTCATCCACTGGTGACTCTCATCTGTGAGACTCAGCTCAGGGTCACAGAAATTTGCAGGTGACACACAGGGTGAAGGAGGGCTCAAGATCTCACTCTTCCCCATCGTCTTGCTGTGTGACCCTGAGAAAGTGTCTTCACATCTCTGTCCTCCCGTTCTTTCCCACTCTTTCTTCCCACCGAAGGTCTGGGACAGAGGTGAGTGAGTGGCCACTGAGGTTTTTCTGGTGTGGGTGACTCCCACATGGCTCCATCATGGTTTGCTTCTGTTGAAAACACCTTAAGAAAATCCACCCAGCACACAACCTTGAGTGGAGATGAGACATGTCCCAATGCTAACATTTTCAACAAGAAAATAGACACCACTGAATTCCCAATTATTTAAGATGGTTGATATCAAGTGTTATCTCCATCATAAATGACAGTGGCCATGGAGCCATTGGCAATGGTGTTTTTCACAGCGAAGGGAAAGGGAGACATCGTTCAAATCCCGGCCATTATCCCTCATGTCTTCCCTACTGAACTCCACGCTGCTGTCTGCCTTCAAATTACCCTTGCAGATGAGAGGCTGTTATCTCTCCACTTTTGACTTTATGATACCTTTGTGATTAGAGCATCCTGGGGTGACTTCTTTTCCTTTCTTTGTGAACTTGTAGATTTATGAGATTCCTTCCAAATGTAAGATATCTTTTGCAATCAACCAAAAATGCGCATTTTTGTTCCACTTTCAAAATAACCAAATTTAAAAAAAAAAATAGTTCTTCTACTGCCATGTGATCTCCTGCGCCCTATCCATCCTAGTCACACACATAGGTCATCAGGGCTCAGAAGTATTCACAAGGGCCCCAGATTTCCCTCCATAGACCTTGTCCTGTAGTTGATAAGGAAAACACAGGGTATAGGAACAAAACCTGAGAGGTCTCTGACTCTCCTGCCAAGTGTCCTGCGCCTTTCATGACATCCAACCGACATTTTTCAGGAATTGAAATGGAAGGTTAAAGAGGGCGAGGGGGAGCTGGGCAGGTGGATGAGTCGGTAAAGTGCTTGCCTCACAAGAATGGGGACCTGGATTAGTCTCCAGAACACAAGGAAAAACCTAGGTATGGGGGCTTGTAATGCCAGCACTGAGGAGGCAGAAATGAGTAGATCAGAAGGGCTCATTGGCCAGTCAGGCTAGCTAACTCAGCAGGTGCAGGGCCAACAGAGACCCTGTCTCAATACAGAAAATGGTAGAGGGTGCCAGAGACTGAACTCTGGCCTCCACACACACATGCAAACACGCACACATGTGTGCACGTGCGTGCGCGCGCGCACACACACACATACACAAAGGTATGATATGTTGGGCTGACAATAGAAAATGTTCTGTGCTTTCTTAGCAGTGTTTCTCTCCAGCATTCCAGAAGGCCAGTGGAATCTTCCAAATAACCATATTCAAAAGCAGTGTCACTATGATCCGGATTTATTAGTACAGTACTGATGGCACTGGGCATGACACTCTACTTCCACATCCCCTCCTACCATGTCTATTAGATACTTGTGGTTGTTCAGACACTTCAGGACAGAATCAGCCCCTCTCATCATGAAACTCTGCTGTGGACATTGTCATGACTTCAGCTGACGTGGCACAGGGACAAGCTGTCCATCTTCTCCTCATTCACTTGGTAATGATACCCCCAGGTAATGAGGCTACAGATCCACTTACCACTCACATCCTGCCCTAGTTACCTAAATTAGCTACTGGGTCAATAATGCAAACCATTAGTGGGCAATTAGCTAGAGACCACGGAGGAGAATTCAGAAACCTCTGGTCAAACATGAACCCTTGAATAATCAGGTCAGGACAAGTTATGTTCTCTGTGGGAGGTGAAGGGCAGCTTGGTGTACAGCACATTGGAAGGACTGTAGAAGTCCTTGAACACCCAAGTTCCTTTCCCACCATCCAGCCATGACACCACCCTCCCATCCTCCTCTGCCCAACCTCCTGGAACTGGGGTAGGTGAACCTGAACCATTGGCATGAGAGTGAAGAAGATGTGTTGGTTTTTGTCATAGAAAGCTGAAGAGCAATTTACTAACAAGGGGACTTAGGGCTCTTCTGCAAGTAGCCATCTGGTCTACCACCATACTTTTGTGTTGAACCCTGCCTTAAAGACAGAGGTGTCCGTGCCTTTTTTGGTCTGTTAGTCTGTGGGATGACCCTAAAACTTTACAATAAGCATCTCTAATGAATTTGGTCAATGGTTTCCTTTGCTGAGTTTTGCTTTGTTTAAATGCATAGGTCTCAGGTCATAACAGTTAAACTGTTAGGGTTTCATCTGAGAATCTGAGTTTTATAAAGACACCTGATAGATTCTAAGACTAAATGGCTGGATATATTTCCTGAAAGGTGCTTTGTACTCAGGAGATTTTTCTTCAGCAGCAGGGGCAGCAATAATCAAGCTAATGCATGAAGGGGCTTCTTCTTCCAAAAGCTCATCCCACAGAGTAACAGACCAAAAAAGGCAGGAACATCTCTGTCTCTAAGACAGGGTTCAACACAAAAGTATCGTGGAAGACCAGATGGCTACTTGCAGAAGAGCCCTAAGTTCCCTTGTTAGTAAATTGCTCTTCAGCTTTTAATGACAAAAACCAACACATCTTCTTCACTCTCATGCCAATGGTTCAGGTTCACCTACTCCAGTTCCAAGAGCAGACATGGGTCCAGGCTTGCCTCTTCAGAACATTCCTGGCTTTATAGAGGGCATGCGTCATAAGTTAGGGCAACCCAAGAATATGGACCTTATGTCCTGAGGTATGAAAACTCCTCATCTTTCTGAGAACTATGTGGAAGATGTTGAAAAACGCCACATAGGATGCTTAGAAGGCACTTGACACAGACTCTTTTATTGTACAGAGCATCACAGTTAAGAGATTGCCTCAAATCTCTAAAGAATCTTTGGATTTTTAAACTGTGGGAACTATGAAAGACAATGAGGACTTTTGAAGTTGGACTGAACACTTTTTGCATTATGATATGTCTTTGGGCCTATGTGGGTCATTAAGTGCAATATGGTAATGTGCATGAGAATGCCCCCCACAGCTCATGTATTTGAATACTGGTCCCCAGGTGGTGGAACTGTTTGGGAAGGATTAGACAATGTGACTTTGTTAGAGGAAATGTGTCAATGGGGGTAGGCTTTGAGGATTCAAAAGTTCATGCCATTTCCAGACAGATTTCTGCCCCATGCTTGTGAAACAAGACATAAGTTCTCAGCAATAGCTCCAGTGCTAGCTCTGTCTAACCACTGTCATGCTCCCCACCATGATGGTCATGGACTCTAGACCTATGAAACTGTAAGTCCCCAATAAACTTCCTTTTAGAAGTTGCCTTGGCCATGGTGTCTTATCCCAGCAGTTAGAAAAGTAACTCGGCCAGTAGGTAACCCATCAGACCAAAGCAGGGACTAGGTTGAGCTTTGGGACACAGGTTCTCAACTGCCTCTGTCTCTCATGCTAAGGCATGTTGTATGGGAGGCAATATGTGGTCTGCGAATGGACGTGGAGATAGAAAAGATTAAAGCAGTGACATAGAAACACTAAGACTGAGAGACTGATGTGGGATTCCCCTCTGTATGCTGTGATTACCACTAATGAATAAAGAAACTGCCTTGGCCTGTTGATAGGGCAGAACTTAGGTGGGCAGGAAGAACTGGACTGAATGTTGGGAAAAAGAAGGGCAGAGTCAGAGACGCCATGATCTGCTGCTGGAGATAGACATGCTGAAACTTTCCTGGTAGGCCATGACCTTGTGGTGATACACAGATTAATAGAAATGGGTTAAATTAAGATGTAAGAGTTAGCCAATATGAAGTTAGAGCTAATGGGCCAAGTAGTGATTTAATGAATACAGTTTCTGTGTGATTATTTCTGATCAAAGCCAGCTGGGCAGCTGGGAACAAACAAGTGGGCCCTACTTCTACACTTGCAGCTGGTATGAAAGAGCCAAGGAGACATGAGAAGAAACAGACTCTGAGAAGCAAGGTTCATGACAACAGGCGGATTAGCTAGTTGTCTACTTCCCATGAGAGCCTCCTGCTTGAGAGACACATGCAAGGCACTGTTGTTTGTTATGCATTCTTGCTTCTACTACAGCTTCTGAAACAGCTAAGTATATCAATTGTAAGTGAGGGTGATGTCCAATGAGCCTGCCCCTCTTTCAGGAAACAGATCTCAGCCCATCCCATAGACAAATGGCCAAGAGCATTGAAGCTATGTTTTGATACCTGTGAGAACAAAGAAAGCTTATCATAATTCACAGCACTCAGGATACCTATGAGGTCTGAAGTAGTGAAGTCAGCCAGCAGCTAAGATCATCAGGTTGAGGGCTGACAAAACACAAGCCAGAGATGGAAAAAGAAGACAAGGCATGCACAGCGCATGACCCTCTCCAGCATTGGGCTTGGGGGATATGTACAGGGTTTGTGGGCCCTCCATTGGCCCAGCCCATGACAGCTCAGAGAACAGCCAATCTCAATACAGATTCCTCTGTCTTTGTCCAGTTCCTGCTAGGACCAAGGAAATATAGCAGCTTTGCCTTTCTTGGAACCCCTCCCTGCCACTCCCGCCGCCATTCTTTTAGGAGTTTCTGTCATTTCCCCTAACTTCTTGTTTTTCCTCAATTTCTCAATTTTCTGTAATAATTCTTTATAAATCCTCCTTCTATTGAGTACACTCCCAGGAGTATTCACACTACTGATCTTCACTGGTATGAGACAGCAATGGCAAAGCCACTGGCCCAGGTTCATCTTCCATGGCTCTGAGTGTCCAGCAGCTCAGGTCTGTGAGTCATGAACAACAGGGCTAAGAGAGGTCCCACCATTTCCAAAAACACACATCAGAATCATGTGGGGAGAAGCGATTTTAAAGTAAATTAACCACAGTTCAGGTCCTTTATGTCACTAAGGGTCCCAAACCAAGTTCTGACCATGTGGTTAGCAGATCTCTCTGGTAGAAAAGTAAAACTATGTCTCATCATCATTGAATGATACACACACACACACACACACACACACACACACACACACACACACACACTGCACACATGCACAGGAACAAGTGTCCAAGCTCCTTCTTGCCCTTCCTCTTTGAGATAAAACAGGAGTACATTTGCAATGGCCATATAGATTAACAGAACATGCCAGATACTCTGCCCCGTATGGATTGATTCTCAAGTTCAGAGGATTGTGGATTTGATGGCCTGGTTGGAACCTGCTGCAATAATTGGGAGCCCAGACGCTCCCTCATTCCTGTGATTTGAAACAGCTTTCGTTTTGAGGGTATTCTTTGTTGATGCATTTCTGATTTAGCCCAGGATTCTTAGGATAACAGTAGCTTATGTAGGCTTAGGAAGATAGGAGGAGAAAAACAACAGGCTTCAGCTGTGCTTTTAGCTTTCAAAGGTGAGTGATCTTTTTGACAGTGCTTGTCCCCAGATGCATTAGCTTCTCTTGCCCACCCTAAATGGCTGTTTGTTCTTCCTGTCCTTGTTTGGTTTGTGTCAGGTGTGTGCGTGTTGACATGAAAGCTATAGGCTTCCTTTTGTTCTAAGGTTTCAGGGGCTGCCAAACTGTGCTAAGCAAAAACTCACTGAGAACAAAATGAGAGGGAGAAAATAAGACATAAAGTTGGGAAGGGTCTGGGATAGGGGAGGGGTCTAGGAAGAGTTGGAAGAAAGGAGGGGGGTACGTGTGACCTAAATTTATTGCATTCATATGTGAAATTACCAAAGAATAAATACAAACTAACAAAACAAAAACCTTGACACACTCCACCTCCTCCAAACCCTTGTTGCTCAGTCATTTGCATATTTAATGAACTTTACGACCTTGGAGCAGTAGAATCACCTGGGAAATGGGCCTTTGGGCACGTCTTTGGGTTTTATCTTTGCTGCATTAATTGAAGTGAGAAGACCCGCCCACTCTGGGTGGCATCACTCCCTAGGCAGGGGATCCTGGATTGCAGAAGAGTAGAGAAAGTGAACCAAGCACCAGCATGTGTATGCTTGTACAGATTGTTCTTTTGACTTAGTATGTACTATGTCCAGCAGCTTCATGCTCCTGGTGCCTCGACTTCCCAACCATGAAGAAACTGTAACGCAGAACCGTGAGCTAAACTCAACTTTCTTCCCTTAAGTTGCTTTTGTTGGTGTATCTTATCACAGCAACATGGGGGAAAAAAGCCAAAAAACAAAAATACTAAGGCCCAGTCACTATAGGCTGGATGTAATGATGGTCCCAGAGGAAAGTTTTGCAATGTTTTCGTGGCAGTACTCAAGATTCCACCCCAGGTGCTGTGTTATAAGAACAGGAGTCCTGTGACACTGCACATCCTAGGACAGTGTCATAAAGAATCTAACACTGACATCTAAATGCTTAAAAGTTAAGAGTCAACTGGTTGTGCCAGTGCATGCTTATAACCCCAGCCCTCAGGAGACTCAGACAAGAGCATCAAGAGTTCAAGGCTGGCTAAGTCTGCATGAGGAGACCCCGCCTCCTAACTAACAATAATAAACGAAACTAACAATAAATAACTAACAATAATAAAATGAATGGTTAAGATACAGCCATAGTTGTGGGCCTAGGGAAATGGCTCAAAAATTAGGAGGAACATTTGTTGCTCTTTCAGAAGACCCAAATTTGGTTCCTACCACCCATATCAGGTGTTACTGCTTGTAACTCCAACTTTAGGGGATATAGCACCATCTTCTGGCCTCTGCATGCACCCATACTCACAGGCACAGACCCCCCACCACCACACACACACTCTTAGTGCTCCGTGATTTACTCAGATGGTAACCATGCTCCTAGGTTCCATCATCACCCTTTCATGAATCTGCCTCTCAGGGCCTTTCTGTAGGGAATCTGACTCGGTCTCACACTACCTGGACATCAAAACTCTTCTCTGTAACATGCGTAAGCCCACGTGGCCCCCTGATCTCATAGTCTGCAAACCTAAAGAATCAGTACCATTGGACAAAGCCACATTCTGCTGACAGCTCAAGAAATAGTTCAGCATTCACTGCTGGACGGTGGCCTCGGTTGCTTCTGAATGCTTGGGTAGCTGAATCTGGAAATCACTTCCCTGAGCAACCAGGGTACCCTGGAGGTTCTCTCTATTCCGGCACTGTGTTTTCAAAGGAAAGTCTTTCAAATAAGTTTGTGCCTTTATGCCCTGGAGCATTTGATGGCTTGCCCTCAAGATACTTTTTCTGTGGTTTTGGCTCAAAATAAGTGGCTTCAGCTCAAAACAAGTGGCTTCGTTTTAATGGGGTTGATCTCTTAACAGTTCCTTACTTGCTTTCTTGGGCACCTGAAACACAGTCACACTTTTTCTGGACAAACTTTTCATTTGTTCATACCTTTCTGATCTTTTTATTCCTGACTCCTACTGTATACCTAGAAGAAAGCAGCCAGCAACAACCATGCCACACCGAATACTGCCCTGTCTTGGTTGCTGTCTATTACTATGATAAACACCATGACCAAAAGCAACTTGGGGAGGAAAGGGTTTAGTTCACCTGCTCTGGCTAGTTTTATGACACCTTGACACAAGCTAAAGTCATCTGAGAGGAAGGAGTCCCAACTGAGAAAAGGTGTCTATAAGACCTGGCTATAGGCAAACCCGTAGGGTATTTTCTTAGTGACTGACAAGGAAGGACCCAGCCCATTGTGGTTGGGGACGTGATTGACCTGGAGGTCCCGGGTTCTGTAAGAAAACAGGCTGCATGAGCCAGTGAAAACATTCCCCCATGGCCTCCTGTCACCAGGTTTCCACTGCTAGGTTCTTACTCAGTTTGAGCTCCTGCCTTGGCTTCCCTCAGAGAACTATGATTCAGGATGTGTAATCAAAGAAAGTTTTTCCTCTTTTCTCATCAAGTTTTCTCATCATAGCAATAGTACAGCTAAATAATTAAAACATTATCTTATAGCTTACAGCCCATCATTCAGGGAAGTCAGGGCAGGAACCCAAAGCAGGAGCGTAGGGGCAGGAGCTGAAGCAGGGGCCATGAAGAAGTGGTGCTACTAACTGATGGGTCACTCAACCTGCTTTCTTAGATAGCCCAGGACCTCCTACCCATGGGCGGCATTTCCACAATGCGCTGTGCCCTTCCATATCGATCATTAATCAAGAAAATATCAACTATCCAGAAAACTAACCAAGAAATACCACAGACATACAGACAGGCCATTCTGAGGTCCTCTTCTCAATTGAGGGTCCCTTTTCCCACATAACTCTAGTTTATGGCAAGCTGACCAAACTCTAACCAACACGTGGGCTATAACAAGGCTTACTCCTCGTGCAAACCCTGAATCTGTCACTTCCCATTGCATAAACGAGACACTTCTGAAATAGTGCTCTCCTGAACAGCCTCTGCAGAGGTACTATCAGAGTTGACTTTAAGGGACTTTTCATCCAGCTTTGGCACTCAACTCTGTACCACCAGCCTGATCTGAGGAGCACCCTTCATCATCATGGACTGTCTGTATGTCTGTGGGATAGCTTCTCAATTCCATCCCCAGGACCGCAAGAGAAATAAACACACCAGCATGGACAGTACAATTAGAAATGAACCCATTATTCTCTCAGCCCCAAAGGCAAAAGGTTCCAGAGGATATTGGCTATTCTGTCAGAAACATTACCCTCCAGATCTGACGCTGATCCAAAGACACTTCTCCTGTTGTAGACATGATATCCATTTTGAACAGAGAGCATGGCATGACCTGAAAGGCTGTCACAGAATACAGTTCTCCAAAAGGAGAGTTATAGAGATTAAGAGAAAGAATTTTATTGATGGGCTGATGGTGTAGATCAATAGTTGAACTCTTGCCTAGCATGTGTGAGGCCCTAGGTTCAATCAACAGGGCTTTAACTATATATCATATATATAAGTATACATCATATATGTGTATAAATGTACATATGATATATGTATATATAATATACTGATTTTTTGTATATATGATATATACTGAGATATATGTATGTATATATACTTTCTAGACATGCAAAACCGTATTGGGGGCTCCTCCATTGACTAAAGGTTTGGGGTAATGTTGGTAGGCAGCCAATTGGCAAATAGTGGGTGCAGGCTCCCTGCTTCGTACATGAGCTTCTATAGGGTAGTAGCACTGTTTCTGTTTATTTGTTTGTTTGTTTGTTTGTTTGTATTTCTCACAGCTCAGCCCCCACAGCTGCTCTCATGGCTAATACATGGTGGGCAATCTGGGCTTCAAAAGAAAATAGCTAAACTATTGATTGGCTGATAAGTATAGCTTCCACTTCTCATCAAGTAAGTTTCTTTTCTCAGCAGAAGGGGACCACGACAGAAAGCCACAACTAGTCAAAATGCAGAGAACAACTGACCATGGGGTGCCCAGCCCCACCTGATGCTTCCACAATGTAACCCCTACACGTAATGGTTAGGGAACATTCTGGAAGAGAGGGCAGAAAGACTGTCAGCCCCAAAGGAGCAGAATGAGACAGCTGTGGCAGGGAAGCTACACCCAGGAAATCTCAACAGTATTGTTACTTTGATAAGACCTGGAAAATGACAACATCAAGTGACATGCCAACATGGATGGGGTGGCTCTCACAGAGTACCACAATAGAAGAAGAGCTGCAGGCAATCAACTGATGGTTGCTGGGAGAGGGATAATCAGTCTTCCCCAGGGATGGGCCTTATGACGTTAGTCAATCTCAAGAAGCCCAGCTCTAAATACATATAAACAATGCTAAATGATCTCAGCAGGTTGTATTTATAAGTCTCTCTCTGTGTCTCTCTGTGGGTGTGTGTGTGTATGTAACAGCTGTAATTAAAGACTAAGAGGCCATTATGAGAGAAGGGACAAGGGAGAAATTGAAAGGAAGAAGGGGATGATATGAATACAGCAATCATATGTGAAATCCTCAATAAAAATTAAATCACAGAAAAGAAAAATGAAATGGCTGAAGCAACACCCGAAGACCACTAATCAGATGTTGAGGAATCTGAAGCTGGGAGTGGAACCTGAGCAATCAAGACAATAACAAGGTAAAGGATGTGTGCATTCGGTGCACATGTTTTTTAGCTTTCTGCAATTCTCTGCTTCCAGCCACATCCCAACTATTCATGGAAGCAGACCTGGCCTGACCCTTCCCCTGTTTGTTCTGGACTACCTCTCAACAGGGTTCACTGTACCTATCAGCACTGATGCCACACTTCCCTGGACTTGACCCTCACTCCCAAATGCTATTAAATGGTCCTGTTAGATCCTGCCCCGGCTCCCTGCCCTCCCACTCCCAGGGCTGATCACGTTTTTAGGTATATAGATTTGGCAGGTGTTTGGCGACGGCTTAGCTTTTGCTCTAGGCTGTAGCAAAAGCTTCCTGCGCAGAGGGGAACTCTTACAGTCTTTATTGCCCATTACAGATTCCCAGTATTGGACGATCACTTAGCACACGCTCAATATATGTCTGATAGATTATCAAACAAATCTTATTTTAAAGACTATCCATTCTAGCTCTTTATACCAATTCAGACTGAACTTGCTTCCAATTTGGCTGGAAAAAAAAAACACCAAGATTTTTTACAACCATCCAACAGACAGGACCCTAGAAAACCTTTGAGTACAGTCCTACACTAGCTAGGGGACTAGCCACCACCACACTTCAGTGGAAGGCCATATATCTAAGAATATAAGAGCAGCACAAATTAACTCGATGGTTAATAATAAAAAGGACTTCAAGCTAGGTGAGTATGGAAAGGGGTGGATCTGGGAGCTGTTGATGGAGGGGAGTGAATATGATCCAAAAACACTGTATGGAATTCTCAAAGAAATAATAAAAATTAATTAACTAAAAACTCAAATCAACCATCACAAGATAAAGTAAGTACAAGGTTTAAGATCTCAGTGGAAAACTAAAAATGTTCTTTTGAACAGTCTGGCATCTTGCAGAGGATGAGCAAGTCCATCTGTGATCTTGGAGCCAAAGTGAAATCACAGAAGGACGGCCACTCTATGGACACCAGGAAAAATGGTGACAGTCTTTTCTTACACCTAAATAGACATTTGTGTCATACTAGAAGCCATGTTGCTTCATTCTGAATCAGTTTGGTGTCCATACATCAGGAACGCCCAACTCACTCCTCAGCACCCAGTTTCTAAGCCACTGGCTCACCAGGAAGTCTTCCTCAATACCTCCCAACCCACTGGCGACTTCTTTCCCAGCCCCTTCCAGATGGGCATGGCGCTCCCCTCCCAGTCCACAGTGCGTCATTGTTTTATAGGAGTTCACAGGCTGACTCACAGTTAGCACATCTCTACTTGCTAGCAACTAGCAGAGTCCATCCTCCCTCCTGTCCTGGAGATTCCCTCTTGCACCCATTGGACACCTACCATCTTTCTTTATTTCTTTTTCTTTTTTTTCTTTTCTTTCCTTTTTTTGGCACTATTGGGAATTAAACCTAGAGCCCTGTACATTCTAGGAAAGCCCTTTCCTACTGGTCTACAGCCACTGTTCTCCCATTAGGCTTAAAGATTTTTCTCAGGAGAAACATTTATTGTAGTTTGAGAGAGCCACTGCCTTATCAAACACCATACTACTGGTGGGAGGTCAAACCTGAACTCGTGTGTTCCACCTCCAGATCCAGGGCGCCATGTAGTAAATATCAGCAGTAGGGAGACTGCACCTAGTAAAATCTGGTGGGGATGCAAACAGTTATGCACAGAGTGGCAAAGCACCCACAAATGGTCCTCATGCATGGCATTGTCCCAGTATAATTTATTCTCACCACCTTCTTAAGTTCCCACCATTTGGCTGCAGAGTCCTACAGAGGCACCCAGATTTAGGACACTGGAAGAATCTCACTTAAAAGTTATTCTAGAAGCTTTTGCTGAAACTCCCTTAACAGCCGTAGGAGGTGGCTCCACAAGTCAGGATCACACGCGAGTAACAGACTTCAGAGGCTGGGGAGATGGCTCAGTTGGCAGGTGCTTGCACACAGGCATGAGGACCCAAGTTCAGATCCCAGAAACCAGGTAAAACCCCAAACATGGTGGTGCCTGTCTACAGCCCCCATGCTGAAGGAAGAGAGACATGAGGGGCCTTGGAGTTGAGTTCACTGGCCATCAGCAAGCACCAGGTTCAGTGAGAGACCTTGCCTCAGGAAACATGGAGGTGGAGAGCAATTGAAAATGACACCCAACACCAGCCTCTGCCTTTCCCACACACCTGCTAACATATGTAGTACACCTCACATACACAGGCATAAACACACACCACGTACAAAGAGCCTACGATGACAGGACTAGGCAGTGTACCTTGGAGTCCTGTGCCTGAAGCCTGCTAAGCAAGACTGCAGGGCTCACTGCCTAATGTTTACACGGCACTTTCTAAAACCTACATCCTGCCTGCCAGGAAGCCAGCTGGGAGAATGACAGGTTTTGAAAGTGGCTCTGACAGTGGTGGGAGAAGGGTGGTTCTTTAAATAATATTGAGAAGCCCCACAGATGGTACCAGATTTCACTACTTCAGCCAAGCCAAGGAAGAGATTGAGCCTAGCAGGAATGGTCCTCCCCAGCTATGATGCCCAGGAGCAGGTGGCTGATGTGGGGACGCTCTCCTGCTCTGTCCTCAGGTCAGGACCCCAGCCCATGGAATGGTGCCACCCACATTCAGGGTGGGTCCTCCCACCTCAGTTAATCTAACTTTGAAACTCCCTCTCAGATATGCCCAGGGCTTCGTTTCCTAGGTGATTAGAGATCCAGATGAGTTGTGAGTCAATATTAACCATCACATCCCTATAATGAAGAAATCTCTGGCTGAGCAATGTCAAGGAGACACCTTCTTTAGGACAGTACACACTGGCAGCCTACTGGAGCAGTCATCAGCCATATCTCTCCCATCTGCTAAAAATCGTTTGTCTGCATAGCTTGTGAGTTTCCCTCTGAGGCGGGGACCACCCTCGTAATGTCACTATCTCTCAAGCATGACCTGATTCAATAAATGTCAAATGAATGAGCAAAGGATCACAAAAAGATCTGGACACAGAATCTGCTTTATCCCTGACTAATTCATTCCTTTTTGTTCATTTCAGCCCTTATCGTCTTCCATGTTAATTTATAATTATCTAGGTGCTCTCTTCTCTCTCCTATTAAATTAAGATGTCTCTGAGGGCAGGGACTGAGCCCCCTTTATGCTTATAGCCTTAACCCCTAAGGAACTCTTCATAAACCTTCAAGAATTTTGCTGATATGGGATGCTCTCCCTGTCTTCCTTCCCTTCCTATTGCCCCCTCCTGCATGTGCCCACCTCATCTTCCTTCACTCAAGCTTAAAATGCAACAACTCCAGATCTATGAGTGAGAGACAGACCATCCCCTACCAGGCATCCCAGGCCCATATAGACGTTTTTCAGGGCCTGTAAAAATGGTTTCACTTTAACTTTACTTTTTCAATCAGAAGAAAAATGAACACTGTAATGAGGATTCAATAATTAACCAGCTTGGATTATGAATCTTTTTCATTCTTTTTTCATGAACCAGCCAGTCACCTTTTATTGGACACTAGTTCTTAGGACATGAAGATCCAGCCAGAGTTGAGTTCTTCGTGGATGGGCATAGGAGAGGCGCTTATGCTCAGATGGGCAGTCCCCTCATAATGACCCTTCTTCAGTGGTATTTGCGTTGCCACTCATATTTGAGTTCCTTGTAAGAAATGCAGTAGCTGAAAACCACATAAGCTGCCAGCACCATGTTAACCCCCGAGATGCTGCCTTTCCTCACATTGACGCACTTGTTGTAATACCGGTCGTAACCTCTCTGAAAGGCTCCCACAATGCCACTGGGGGTGAAATTCCGCATCAGTATCCAGCTTGGCAGCTCTCCAAGTTTAACCTCCATAAGCTTCTTCTCCTTCAGTGGCACAAGTGGCGCCATCTTGAAGTCCTGGTGTCTGCAAAGCCATGAATCTTTTTCTAGGCAGGCAATAAGACTTTTTTTTTTAACTGTGTTCTGCTTGTCTGCGTAGTGGATGGGGCCTATGATGGTTAGTCTTTGCTCTCCACTTGGTGGGATCTGGAATCACCTAGGAGACCAGTTTGTGAGGTTGTGAGCATACCTATGAGGAGGTGTTGTAAGTAGAGCCACTTGTTCATCCCAGCTGCCTAGAATCAAAATAATCACACAGAAACTATATTATTTAAATCACTGTTTGGCCCATTATCTCTAGCTTCTTATTGGCTAACTCTTACATCTTAATTTAACCCATCTCCATTAATCTGTGCATCACCATGAGATTGCGGCCTACCAGCAAAGTTTCAGCGTGTCTGTCTAAGTGGAGGCTCTGTGGTTTCTCTTTGGGTCTGCATTTCTTTCTCCCAGCATTCAGTTTAGTTTTCCCTGACTACCTCTATTCCCTGAGCAGGCCCAAGACAGTTTCTTTATTAACCAATGGTTTCATGGCATACAGAGGGGAATCCCTTATCAAGGAGGGGAGATGCTTATAGAACGTGGGTGGCACCATCCCATAGGCCAAGGCCCCAGAGTGAAATAAAATGGAGAAAGTGAGCTGAGTACCAACATCCCTCTTTCTCTGCTTCCTGACTGTGGACACTATATGACCAGCCACCTCATGTCCCTACAGCTATGCCTTGTCCAGCATGATAGACTGTACCCTGGAACTCCTTTCCTTCCTTGAGTTGCTTTTTGTCCGAGTGTTTTATCACAGCAATGAGAAAAGAACCTAGCACAGGACCCATGACGGGAAAAGCATCATGGACCAGGAAAGCCACACAGCAGCTGTGAGTTGAGGTCAGAATTTGGAGCCTGTTCCTCATCATAATGATCGATGTCAGGAAGATGTCCTCGTGGCTATGGGGGCATGTCTGAGGTGTCTGCTGCCCCAGTTCTGTATTCTAGACACAACCACAACAGTCTAAAACACCATCACCAATGACCTTGAAACTGTTGACCAGAACCCCAGACACAGTTTAGCTACGCCCTTGCTAGGCTGCAGTCAAGGTCTTGGCTGGAAGGTGTTCTCATCCAAATGTCCTACAGAGGAAGGTCCACCTGTGCAGTCACTCAGGCTTGGGGAAAGTCATTTCCTTGTGGCAGGAGAACTATGACCTTTGCCTCAGGAGCCACCCATTTATCCACTCAACATGGATGTTGCATTCTTTAAGACCACTGAGAGAGCAAGGGTGCCAAGTAAAACAGTCTTGTGTGATATATGTGATCACAGGCTGCTGCGGGAGTTACTTCTGCTCCTTCAGCCAATATCCTTTAAGATACCAGCCCACTTGGGCGTGGTCTATTTGGCTTGAAAAAGCAGCAGTAGCGTGAGCTCACTCTCTTGCTTCAGAATCCACTTCCAGCTACCAGATTCTTTTCCTGGTTGTGCAGAGGGCTGTTGTCTAGGACGGTGATCTGTAAGTTTTTCCCTTTAAATACATAACCCTTTTATTAATCATAATTCCAGACTGGTGTGGGACTGTTTTGTAACTTACTCCTTTATCTGGTGCCCAATGTTTGGGCAAACCCCCCACCCCCAGCTTGGCTGCCTGCTGCCAGCGCGGCTTGGCTCGAGCCCTCCCTCAGCCATGGCATGCGTAGAGCCAGCAGTGACCTCCACACCTCCCAGGATCCATGGGCCTGGACAGTCTCTGCCTGCCTGGTTTGATCTTTTCTGAGCGGTTTTTAAATCCCCCCCCCTTGCAGTGCAGCACTTAGGCAATGCAAGTCACAGAGCTCACAGCACAAGTGCAAGCAGTTGCTGAGCTGAAAACCCCTTGGGCAAAAACTCCCTGTCAAATCCCTGCAGCTCATATAGACACGCTGTTTGAAATCCCTGCCATAACTGAGTGGGAGCGCTGCCACAGCAGCGTTTGCAGCGTGACCCTTTGTCCCAGCATAGGGATGCTGGGAACACAATCAGCCTCTCTTGCAGCGGCTGTGTCATGACCCCTGCATCAGGTCGGGTCAGAGCAGAGCAACAGGGTGGGCGCGCCCTGGGCAGGCCACGCTGTTTATAAGCCTCTGGAAGCTCCCTGGGTTTTTGTGCTTTGTGCCTGGACTCTGGGTTTTCTACCTCTATGTACTACATCTAACCTTTCGAGTGAGGTTTTAAAACAGGATTTGTTGTGACACTATTGCAGCGGTTCCAGTTGTGACTCAGAAACAGTACCTTCTGTTGGTTATCAGGTAAAATGGCAGGTTTTGTTTTTAATGGGACTCTTGCGGTTATTGCTGCCACCATGGAAGAAATCACAAGGGACCTATATGCCTATGGAGATATCTCAATTTCCTGGTTATTAGGTTTCAGTTTTCTTCTTCATATTATATCATTAAGGAAGTATATGGCATTAATTGATAGGATTAGTACCATGATAGGAAAAATTGACTCCATATCTAAGGGTACTAGGAGCTTACCTGAGAGAGTCCAGGCTGTTGAATTTGACATTCAGAAGTTATCACAGAGTTTGATATGGTAACAGACAGAATAGGCCTCCAAGATGGCAATTTACATGATGTTCGGGAGCATTTCAAGGAGGAGATGTTATCTTTGAAAGGAAACATTAAGACGTTGGAATCACAGGAGCAGAATGGGGACCAGAAAATTGACACTGTAGGGAAATCACTAGAAACATTTGCAGGTCAAAAACTTCAGGCTTTACGAGATATTATGATTAAGAGATTTGAAATGACTGAGGAAATTATCGGAGCTGAGGATCAGGGTGAGAAGACACAAGGGCAGGATACACTGTCACCGCCGGCTGTCAGAACTGGTTTACCCAAGATTTTAGCGACATACCCTGTAATTTACTCTGACAAAGCATCAACTTCTAAAGGCTCGAAGGGACCCAAAGAAGCTAGACAGATGCCAGTAGGAATTAATGACCTAAAGGAAATTAAGCAAGCTGTTGTTAATTATGGCTTGCACTCTACATTTGTTAAGGAAATGGTAAGAACTTGGGCTTCTAATGTCAGGGCTATGCCCCATGATTTCTCACAGTTAGCATCAATGGTGTTGGAAGATGGACCTTCCTTGATGTTTGAAATTTATTTCAAAGAAGAATCCAAACATATGGAACAGCAAGGGAGAGCAAAAGGTGTGGAGGTTTCCCGGGAACAAATTCTTGGTGTAGGAGCTTATGCTGATTCACAGGTCCAAGCTTTTTACGATGAAGACGTATTGTCCTTAGCCACAAAGCAGCCTTGAATGCCTGGGATAGAATACCAGAACTAAGAAAAAAGAAAGTCATAGCCCAGGGTTAGGCAGGGACAGGGAGAGCACTATACTGACTTTATGCAAAGATTAATTAAGGCTCTGAACATAGGAGTAACAGAACCTGAAGCTAGACAAATAGTTCTTGAATCTCTGGCTTTTGAAAATGCAAACTTAGAATGCAAAAAGCTAATTGGGCCTTTAAAGTCTAAATCAGCACCTATGGATGAATGGATTCAGCATACCATGAATTTTCAGACATTTAATATGATGATGAATCTTGGGTAGAAGAAGCGATTCCCAAAGCAATGAGGGGACATCAACCTGCCAAATGTTTTAATTGTGGTAAATTAGGACACCTGAAAAGGGATTGGAGGCAAGGAATTTTTAGGAATAATACCTCATCTGGGAATGGCAAGAATAGGAAACCTTGGCCTTCAGGTACATATGTAGGAGGTGTGGTAAAGGATGACATTGGACCAGTGAATGCAGATCAACAACAAACAGACAAGGCAACCCAATACCATTGGGAAACTCCCTGAGGGACCTCTTGCAGGCCCCCAAGCCAAAAGTGGCCCAGTAACCGTAGAGGACATGTCACACAAGGAAAATTAAAAACTCTAGAACCTTCTGTGCAAGACCATAAGGTTCTAAATGATGGCTCAAATTTGGAGGATAAGTCAGAAATTCAATTAGGAAGTAAGAAGCCTATATTTTGGCAAACCTCTATAAATTATCAGAGACCAAGCTGAGAGTACATATAAATGGAATTGTGATTGTTGGCTTGATAGACACAGGAGCGGATGTGACTATCATCACTCCAGAATCTTGGCATCCAAATTGGCCTCTTCAAGAGGCACATGTTCAATTACTAGGAATTGGAACCATATCTCGAGTTAACCAAAGCACAAGATGGGTTAGCTGTATTGGGCCAGAAGGTCAAAGAGGAAAGCTAAGGCCATATGTAGCTGATTTTGCAATAAATTTATGGGGCCATGACCTGCCACAGCAATGGAACACCCAGATTAACATTCCTGCAGTCCCAGGAACTCATAATTCTGGGAAGGATGTAATAAGGTACTATGCACATTCAGGCTGTACAAGAACATAAAGCAATGAGGTACCAAGAGCCCTACCTTTAAAATGGCTAACTGAGAAGCCAATATGGGTTAAGGAATGACCTCTAGCTGGAGATAAACTGCAGGCTTTAGAACAATTGGTAAAGGAGCAATTAGATGCTCAACATATTGAGGAGTCAACTAGCCCTTGGAATTCTCCTGTGTTTGTTGTAAAAAAGAAATTTGGTAAATGGAGAATGGTGACAGATCTAAGGGCTGTCAACAAGGTAATTCAACCTATGGGCCCTCTACAGTCTGGAATTCCTTTGCCTTCTCTGTTACCAAAAGGATGGCCTCTTATAGTCATTGATTTAAAGGATTGCTTCTTCACTATACCTTTATAAGAAAAGGAAAGAGAAAAATTTGCCTTCACAGTGCCTACTTATAATAACTCTCAGCCTACTAGGAGATACCAGTGGACTATACCCCCACAGGGGATGCTCAATAGCCTAACCCTGTGTCAATACTTTGTGAATCAGCCGTTGGAAATAATATGTAAGCAATTCCCTAAGTCTATAATTTACCATTACATGGATGACATTTTGCTATCTGATTCAAACATAGATACTTTAGAAAGAATGTTTGAGGAATTAATGATAGTTTTGCCTAAATGGGGATTACAAATTACCCCTGAAAAGATTCAAAAAGGAGATTCTGTTAATTACCTAGGTTACAGAATAGTTTTACAGAAAATTAGAATACAAAAGGCACAAATTAGGAGAGACCGATTATGACCTCTTAATGACTTTCAAAGATTGTTAGGAGACATTTCCAGTCTATGACCAGCTGTTGGGATAACACCTGATCTAATAATTCATTTAAACAAAACCTTAGATGGCGATAAAGACTTGAATAGTCCCAGAGAATTAACAGCTGAAGCAGAAAAGGAACTGACAATGGCTGAGGAAAAATTACAGGAGGCAAATGTGGATAGGGTGCATCCAAATCTTAGTTGTATTCTTGTCATATTGCCTTTCAGAATTTATCCTACAGGAATTTTAATGCAGAGAGATGGTATTGTCTTAGAATGGATCTTTTTACCACACAAACCAAGTAAAAAATTAAAAACTTATGTAGAAAAGGTCTCTGAATTAATTATAAAAGGTAAACTGAGACTTCATCAACTAGCAGGTATAGACCCAGCAGAAATTGTAGTGCCTTTCACTACTGATGAAATAAAAAAGTTATGGGAAGACAATGAACCATGGCAAAGGGCTTGTGCTAATTTTTTGGGAGAAATTAATAGCAACTATCCCAAAAGTGGTAGACTTAACCTTATAAAGAGAACTTCTTGGACTCTTCCTCAAATTGTACGTGATGTTCTAATAACTGGAGCCCGTACATTTTATACTGATGCTAATAAATCAGGGAAGGCAGGTTACAAATCAGACGAATTGAGTAAGGTGGAACAAAGCCCTTATAATTCTGTCCAGAAGGCAGAATTATATGCCATTCTTATGGTGCTAAGGGATTTTAAAGAACCTCTAAATATAGTTACAGATTCATAATATGCAGAAAGAGTTATCTTGCATATTGAAAAAAGCTGAATTTATACCAGATGATACAGAGTTGACTTCATTGTTTATCCAGGTACAAGACGTAATTAGGAATAGGCTTTGTCTGATTTACATAACACACATCCGATCCCATATGTGTCTGCCAGGTCCTCTAGCATAAGGTAATGCAGAAATTGACCAATTATTGACTGGAAGCATGTTGCAGGCCTCAGAATTTCATAAAAACATCATGTCAATAGCAAAGGTTTAAAGAAAGAATTTAAATTCTTAATTTTAAATTATTTAAAATTTAAAGAATTTTCTATTATGTGGCAACAAGCTAAGGAGATTATAAAGAGATCCCCTACTTGCTCTTTATATAACCAAACACCGCTACCTGCAGGGAATAACCCGAAGGGTACTCAAAGGAATGAAATCTGGCAGATGGATGTGTTCCACTTTGTAGAATTTGGAAAATTAAAATATGTACACCACACCATTGACACTTATTCAGGCTTTCAATGGGCAACTGCTTTAAGCTCAGAAAAAGCTGATTCAGTAATCACACCTTCATTAGAAGTTATGGCCATCATGGGTATACCTGCACAAATAAAAACAGATAATGGTCCGGCTTATATCTCTAGGAAAATGAAATGGTTTTTTGCTTATTATAATATTAAGCATGTTACAGGTATACCACACCATCCTACAGGTAAGCAATTATAGTAAGATCAAATTGAACTATAAAGGATATGTTAAACAATCAGAAATGGGTGGAAAAT
Organism: Ondatra zibethicus; assembly: GCA_004026605.1. NCBI lineage: Eukaryota > Metazoa > Chordata > Mammalia > Rodentia > Cricetidae > Ondatra > Ondatra zibethicus. The sequence goes on along the minus strand of PVIU01020863.1, from coordinate 1,760 downwards.
GCCCCCAGAAATAGATTACATAATGCCTTATTAACCTTGAATTTTCTTAACGCTAATGAGAAAGGAACAACAGCAGCAGAAAGACATTGGATAATGGAAAAGTCTGCTGAACTAAATCAACTTGTTTATTTCAAGAATGTACTGACCTCACAATGGAAGCCAGGAGATGTGCTGTATTGGGGAAGGGGTTTTGCTCTTATTTCCACAGGAGAAGAAAAACTGTGGATACCATCAAAATTAATAAAGGTTCGGTTTGAAGAGGAGAAACCTCTTGGAAAGGAGACATGACAGCTCATCCACAATGATGATAATCATACAGGTGGTAAGAAAAACATATAGGGTGGAAGCAGGGTTCTGTTCTTGTTTTTGCAGGAAAACACTCATCTTCAAAAAATTCAAGGGACCCTGGATATTTGAATACTGACAGATGGAAAAACTTACTACCCAATATGGATTACCAAGAAAATTGAATAGGTTCCGTAAGTAACAATGTGTGTGTGTGTGTGTGTATGTGTGTATAGTTTATTTATATTCATAAGTATATAGAGCTGGTTTAGGAGTTGGACTCTGGCTCAGTCCCTCTATAATTCCAAGCCTGTTGTTAAGAGAATAACCCAGAGTTTCTGTCTCATGTCAAGAGCTATGATATGGGACAGATGGAAAAAAGAATTTAGAAAACATCTTTGCTTTTCTTCATATCTATCATACCTTTCATTGAATATATATGTCTGCATATGTCTATATAATTAATGTTTAAGGTTTCCCACAATGAACAATGAATTTTCCTGCAGTAATCTTTGAAGTTTCCAGGAAGAAGATGGGGCCCCATAACAATAACTCCACCTGGTTGATATGACGTCATGATACTGATAGCGCTACTACAAGACCTGTTTTGGGTACCAGCTGCACAAGATGGTTCCAGCTTGGTTAGCTGAAATGGTGCACATCTTTTACAACATTCTGGCCAGACCTCCACAAAATACTCAGAGACTATTTACAATATTACCAGACATTAATCTTGAAATTTAACCATAATTTTACTTTTATAGGATCCCCTAGAAAGAACGTCTCCCCCATGACAGCTGAAAGTAATTCTAGAGGATGACGTCACCTCTCCCAACAAAGTTTGTCCTCAGGTTTAGGGGTTGATTATAATTGGTATATGGTTGAGGGTTTGGGGGAGGAATTTTATAAGCTCAGGGCTCTTTCTGAAAAAAAGAGAGGGAAAATTGGATGATGGGATAATAGACTGGTATTTGTGCGTTATTGTTTTTAGATAATTACATTGGCATAGATTCTTGTATATGGATACAAAGTTAAATTATATTGAATATTGTATGCATGCATGCTTCTACCTCTGTTTAAAATATTTTTATGTATTGATATGTATATTTACCATATTGCAGTGTACATTTCTACCTCTGATTAAGATACTTATATATTGTTTATGTATTGATATATATATTTACCATATTGCAGTGTATACGTATACATTGTTTACATTTGGAGGTCATTGTCCTTATTTATTGCACAGTTGTTTATTGTCTTAGTCTTTAAGATGGATAGGTATTAAGAATTATAGACTAATAGTCATCTATGTTTGTCATATTTATCATTAGACTAATCGGGTTTTTTAGATATGTAGAGATTATATTCTGTATAAATAGACAATCTTCAACCTCTTCAAAGAGCTGTAGAAAATGGCATTTAATCTAACATAGAGTTCTGTGGTAGCAAGACACAATCGCTTCTGGCAACAC
>PVIU01020862.1:0-32985 GCA_004026605.1 Ondatra zibethicus | reverse complement strand
GGTACAACCCCTATGGATGTCAGTGTGGCGATTTCTCAGAAAATTAGGAAACAACCTTCCTCAAGACCCAGTAATACCACTTTTGGGTATATATCCAAAGGATGCTCAATCGTGCCACAAGGACATGTGCTCAACTATGTTCATAGCAGCTTTATTTGTCATAGCCAGAACCTGGAAACAACCTAAATGCCCCTCGATCGACGAATGGATAACAAAAAGTGGTACATTTACACAATGGAGTACTACACAGCAGAAAAAAATAATGACAGCCTGAATTTTGCAGGAAAATGGATGGAACTAGAAAGCATTATTTTGAGTGAGGTAACCCAGACACAGAAAGACAATTGTCACATAGTGACAATTGTCACTCACTCATAGGTGATTTTTAAACATAAGGCAAAGAAAACCAGCTTACAAACCAGAATCCCAGAGAATTTAGACAACAATACGGACACTAAGAGAGACCTACATAGATCTAATCTACATGGGAAGTAGAAAGTATAAAAAGACAAGATCTCCTGAATAAATTGGGAGCATGGGGACCTTGGGGGAGGGTTGAGGGAGGGAGGGGAGTGGCAGGGAGGGGAGCAGAGAAAAATGTAGAGCTCAATAAATATCAAGGGAAAAAAATGTATTGAATTTTGCAGGAAAATGGATGGAGCTAGAAAACATTATTTTGAGTGAGGTAACCCAGACACAGAAAGACAATTATCACATGTACTCACTCATAGGTGGTTTTTAAACATAAAGAAAACCAGCCTACAAACCACAATTCCAGAGAACTTAGACAACAATACGGACACTAAGAGAGACTTACATAGATCTAATCTACATGAGAAGTAGAAAAAGACAAAATCTCCTGAGTAAATTGGGAGCATGGGGACCTTGGGGGAGGGTTGAAGGTGGGAGGGGAAAGGCAGGGAGGGGAGCAGAGAAAAATATAGAGTTCAATAAAAAAAAAAAACCAATAAAAAAAGTAAAACAAACAAACAAAAAACCTCAGGGCCCTGAGTGTGCTGGGCAGGTACTGTACTGACTGAGCTATAACCTCAACCTTGAATTTTTCTCTTTGTGCTTGGACTGCACAATCATATGGGGATGGTCCTGTGTCACCCACTTCCCAGGTGCACTGTGGGGACCAGATAGATGCTCTGGGAAGGTGGGGTCTCCACTGAAAACCATTGTACAAAGGTAAGGTGACTTGGATTGAGTTCCAGGACAGCCAGGGCTACACAGAGAAACTCTGTCTCAAAAAAAACTAGTAAAATAAAATAAAACAAAAGATGTAAGAAAAACATTTCCAAATTCAAGATTAATTAGAGCAAGGAAAAATTCTGTGCTTTCATTAAAGTACTCCTCCAGCCCTGACTGAATTTAAATGCGCCATGAAAACCAATAATTAACCTTTGGTAAATATTTTCCTTCTAATTGTTTTCTCATGTGTCATCTTTCATAGTGTAATTACAAAGTCATATTACTGCCCTCTTGCCATCTGCCAACTGGTTATCTAGAACATTAAACTGAGAGAACATTGATCATGTGGGCATGGAGTTCAATCTGTGCATAATCAATTACCCGAGCAGTCTTCCCAGCTAAGGCCAGCTCCAGTGTTTTGAAAAGTTCAGAACATCCCCATGCTATTGAAAAGATGTTTATAAAAGGTAATTTTGCCACAAAAAGGCAAGATCAAAAAAAATTGCCCTGCACTTTACAGAGCCCCAGAAAACACTAGTAGACAGTGCACGTGGTTATCTGCTCAGAGACCACGTAAAAGTGAGGCACCCCCAATGGAAGAGGTCAGTAGGAGGGTAAAAGATGTAATGTGGAGGTGACCATGACCAGAGTGTGTTTTATATACGTGTGAAGAGGTGATACTGAAACACACTTACTTGTTTGTGTACCAATAAAAACCAGTACATTTTATATACGTGTGAAGAGGTGCTTCTGAAACACACTAGTTTTGTATAATTAACAAATACCAATAAAAACTAGGGGGTTTGGGCTGGGGAGATGGCTCAGTGGGTGAAGCACTTATTCGGTAAACCTGGTGACCTGTGCTCAATCCCTTGCACCCATGTAAAGGTAGAGGGGAAGGAGCTAACTCCACAATTTGTCCTCTGACTTCCACGTGTGCCACGATATGCACTACATCCATCTACAATTCAAGATATTCAAGTTTTTAAATCCCAACTCAGGGCTGGAGACGTCTCAGCAGTTGAGAGCACTGACCAGTGTTTCAGAGCACCTACAATGGGTGTTCATAACTATCTGTATCTCCAGTCTGAGAAGTTCCCGGTGGTGGTGGCACACGCCTTTAACCTCAGCCCTCGGGAGACAGAGGCAGGTGGGTCTCTTCAAGGCCAGCCTGGTCTATGATCCAATGCCCTCTTCTGGATCTGTGAGCACCAGGCACACAGATATATATGCAAGTAAAACATCTGAACCTGTAACATTTGTAAAAACATATTGTATACCCTCTCCCATAGCGTGTGGTTAATTTACCTTAAGAACGGACTCAGTGACTCCCCAGGAGAAGTCACAGGGAAACTGCCCCTGCGTGTCTGGCGTGGACTCTTTCAAAGGGAAACCGTTGTCTCGTATGATCTGTCTGTAGTAGTGTGCCGAGGACTTGGGTCTCCTTTCTTTCCGCTCACTATTAAAGTCCACATAAAACAGCCCTCGGCGAGTAGTATAAGCATCCTGCCATTCAAAGCCATCCAGGAGGGACCAGGCAGTGTAACCAAACACTCGAATGTCATCAAACTTCAGTGCTGCAAGGAGAAAAGGAAGAGCAGGGATCCTGAGAAGGCTAAACATTCTAGTTCATGTGTACAGCTTCACGAACAACATCATGGCTCATTACACAAGCAACACTTGTCCTAAATAGAAGGCCTTTTAAATCAAACAAAAAAAATCGTTGCTTTGGAGCCAGCAAAATGGCTATGTCAGTAAAGGGATCTAAGCTCGACAACTTAAGTCAGAGCTGTGTGGTGGAAGGAGAGAACTGAGTCCTGAAGGTTGTCCTCTGATCTCCACATGGACGCCATACACAAAACAAACACTGCACCGTCCCTACACAGATGAGTGACAGTGGAAGGACCTCATTAAAAACACTTCTGATAGGTGAAAAAATTTTAAGCTGAGCGGCAGGAGGCAGAGGCAGGCGGATCTCTGTGAGTTCGAGGCCAGCCCAGGCTACAAGCGCTAGTTCCAGGCTACAGGCTCCAAAGCTACAGAGAAACCCAGTGTCGAAAAAAATACAAAAAGATTTAATCATGTAGTTTATTAGCAGGATATGATGGTACATGCCTTTAATCTCAACACTCAGGAAGCAGAGATGGGCAAGATCTCAGAGTTCAAAGTTAACTTGGTCTGCATATTGAATTCCAGGTCAGCTACATAGTAAAATTCTGTCTCAAGTTAAAAAGAAAAAAAAGAGGAGGAAATAGGAAATATTTAGTGTGCAGATCTGTGTCTTGGGGCACGGGGTATGGCGGTTTCATAGCCTTTTGGGATGTGGATTTTTACTAGTGACCTAGAGTTTCTCATTCTGAGTTCGGGCGGGTTCCTGTTTGTGCACAACTGTCCAGTCTGTGAAACTGTCCTTCAGGAACTGAGATACCAGCTCTCAGGATGAACACAGGCAGATGCAGGCAGGAGGCACGGAAGGCAGAGAAGTGGGGTGAGAAGTGGCTGGGCTGAAGGGCAGCAGGCCCAAGGCCAGGTCCTGCTGTGTCTGAGAGGGAGCTATTGGGCAAGGCTTCCAATGGCAGTTTCCTATCTGTAAACAGAAATTATCGGAGAAGATGATCTCTAAGGACGTTTCCAGCTTTAAAACTCTGATTGGCTAAAAATGAGCTATGGAGCCTTTGATCCCAGCACTCTGTGAGTTCAAGGTCAGCCTGGTCTAAAATAAAAACTGTAATTTGCCCTGAAACATTTTTAGAGTTTTTATTATTTGTGTTATATTTCATGTGCAGGAGTGTTTTGCCTGCATGTGTATCTGTGAACTACCTATGTGTCTGTACCCATGGAGGCCAGAAGAGGGCATCAAACCCTCTGGAACTGGAGTTAGAAACAGTTTTGAGCTGCCACATGGGTGCTGGGAAACCAGGTCCTCTGTAAGAGCAGCCTCTGAGCCATCTCATTCTCTCTCTCTTTCTTTCTTTCTTTCTTTCTTTCTTTCTTTCTTTCTTTCTTTCTTTCTTTCTTTCTTTCTCTTTTTAGTTTTTCGAGACAGGGTTTCTCTGTGTATCCTTGACTGTCCTAGAACTTGCTCTGTAGATCAGGATGGCCTCGAACTCACAAGTGCTGGGATTAAAGGTAGGCGCCACTACCACCCGACTGAATCACTTAAAAAAAAAAAAAAAAACAAAAAAAAACCCAACAACAAAAAATCCAAACCAAAACAAAACCAACCCCTTTGGTTTCTCTCACCGAAATACCTCATTCCTGCATGGGGCCTGGTCATCAACATTACTTTTCTAAAAGGTAGAAAATCCCTTTTTGAAAGAAAAGTAGAAAACCATAACAAAAGATTCCAAAAAGACAAATGTGTTTCAACAGCTGCACTCTTGGTCCTATGGTGGTACGGTGTTGTGAGGAAGGGTGGAATAGACACCTTTTTGCCAAAATACTTGGCACTTGACCCAGGAGCCTGTAGGTAGTGTCCTCTGAAGGTCACCATGTGCATATGGCCCAGGGCTGGGTGGTGTGGCTGCATTCCACACTGTCCCTTTTGCAGTGACTAGGAGGGGGGATTTGCTTTTTTTTTTAAATTTTTTTTTTTTTTGAGACAGGGTTTCTCTGTCTACATTCCTGAACTAGCTCTTGTAGACCAGGCTGACCTCAAACTCACAGAGTTCCACTTGCCTCTGCCTCCTGAGTGGTGGGACTAAAGGCGTGTGCTACCATCGCCCCCCTTCTCTCTCTTTAAATATCTATTTATTTTATGCATATGAGTGCTCTATCTCAAGTACTCCTTTATGGCAGAAGAGGGCATCAGATCCCACTATAGATGGTTGTAAACTACCATGTGGTTGCTGGGAATTGAACTCAGGACCTCTGGAAGAGCAGCCAGTGCTCTTAACCACTGAGCCATCTCTCCAGTCCCAGGACTTGCATTTTCTGGAAACCCTTCCTGAAGCCTCTTCTCCTGCAGGAGCTGAGATTTCTCTCCACATTTAGTACTTGTTTAAGTTATACTTTATGTGTTGTGGTGGAAGATGTGTGTATGTGTGCACACTCTTCCTGAGGACCTACCTGTATTTGTTCTAAACTCCAACTCCATGCCGTCTGACTCCCTCCTCTGGCCTCCAGGAGCTCCTGTACACACGTGGCATACACTCACGCAAGCAAACATATATACACATAAATTTATTGCAAATTGAGCCAAAGTGCAACCAACCTTGAAGAACCTGGTTGAGGAAATTCTTCATCATGTAGATGGCGGTGGTGTCCTCCGTCTTTATATGACTATCTGTGAACCAGCCATTCTCCGAAATCAAGATTCGAGGGTTGTCATATTCTAGTTTAATCCAGTTCAGCACCTGTCTTAAGTTGAGTGACACGTTTTGTCCCATTTTCACTGCGTTCACCATGTTCGAGGGCCTGAAATTGTTAGGCCCGAAAGAAAAGGCAAAGAAGTCAGCCGTGCCCCTCACCTCCTCCTTCTCCGCCTCAGAGAACACGGGCATGCCGACCATCGTCTTCATGTACTCAGGGTAGTCGCCGTCCCCGTGGATGGGGTTGGCGAACCATCCCAGCACGGAAGCCATGGAGTGCTGGCAGCTGAGTACATCCTCCATGTTTTCTGTTCTGTTTGGTTCCATCCAGTGGGACCCCAAGGTAATGGACAACCAGCCCTTCTGATGGGGGCGGAAGTTTTTGTCGTAGTTATGCCACGCTTTCGAATGAGCCTGATGGGAAAGAAAACATCATCGGGTTTCACGGGGGCTGTGACACAGTTAGTAAATTCTGAACAGTTATTAACATGTGTGTTTTCGTGCACACGCCAAGGCAAACACGCCCAGGTCAGAGAGGACAACCTTGGGGAGCTGGTTTTCTCCTTCCACGGTGCGGGTCTTGGAGAACAAATTCAAGCCATAAGGCTTGGCCGCAAGCTTATTTACCCGCTGAGCCGTTTGGATGACCCCAACACCCAGCTTTTCTCATGAGCTCTGGAAGTTAAATTCAGGTACTCGTGCTTGTGTGGCAAGCAGCTTGCTAACTGAGCTATCTCCTCAGCCCTCCATTTGGCTCTACTGTACAAGTTCAGGACAGGGCAGGCTGCATAATGAGTAACAATAGCGTTCACGAAGGGATGGTGCGAGGGTTGAATTAATACTGTAATTAACTTTAGAACTGCCAGACGGTGGTGGCGCATGCCTTTAATCGCAGCACTCGAGAGGCAGAGGCGGGTGGATTTCTGAGTTCGAGGCCAGCCTGGTCTATACTAGCTCCAGGACAGGCTCCAACGCTTTAGAGAAACCCTGTCTCGAAAAACAAAACAACAACAACAACAAAAAGCTAACTGAAACTATTTTCTGGAGGACTTTCTAGAGATGGCCATTTTGAGACATCACCTCAGCAATGGGTCCTTACTCACCACCCTGCCCCCTTCCTATGTGTCTTCTTTCTTTTTTTTTCTTCCATTTTTAAAGGTGTTCTTTATTTATTATGTATACAGTGTTGTGACTGCACATCAGAAGAGGGCACCAGATCTCATTACAGATGGTTGTGAGCCACCATGTGGGTGCTGGGAATTGAACTCAGGACCTCTGGAAGAGCAGCCAGTGCTCTTAACCTTTAAGCCATCTCTCCAGTCCTCTCTCTGAATTTTCATTGTAAGATCCTGGAATAATTTAGCACTCAAATGTTCAACTCATCCTGATTTCCTTTCTTCTGAGACTAGGATGCACAATGTACCCCAGGATAGCCTCCAAACCACAATTCTCCTATTTCAACCTCCCTAGTACTGGGGTTATTTATAGGTGTGGAGTGCCATATGCAACTCCAGGGCTTAGTTTAATTTTTATTTATTTATTTATTTATTTATTTATTTATTTATTTATTTATTTATTTATTTATTTATTTTTGAGACAGAGTCTCACTATGTAGCTTTGGCTGTCCCAGAACTCACTATGTAGACTGTGCTGTTCTCACATTCATAGAGATCTGCCTGTCTCTGCCGCTCCTGAGATTTATGGCTTATGCCACCAAGCACAAGGATCTTTATGAATGCTTTTGTCTCAGATAAGATCCTAAATTCTAACCTCCTCTCTTGCTTTCAGGCTGAGGTCATAGTTTCTGCAAGGAGCCAGTGAAGACCAAGGCAGGCTGCTTTAAATGGTCTTGGTTGTGTGTGAGTGTGTGTGTGTGTGTGTGTGCGTGTGTGTGTGTGTGTGTGTGATAAAGACATCCCTTTTAGGGCTGAGCACTCCAAAGTCTGTCAGTTTGTTACCACGAACTCAGAGACTGAGACCTGCACAAGATGAAGCTGGAACAGAGTCTCATGATGGAGGAGGAGCGTGGACCGAAGTCCCACCCCAGTCAAGCAGCTATTTGTAAATAACAGATGCTGGGAGTCACATTGGGTCACACCAACCACACTTTCACGCAAGACCTATGCTCAGAAGTTGGCCAAAACAATTTGGACTCCATGTTTTTTTGTTTGTTTGTTTTGTTTTTCATTTTGTTTTTATAGTGAATTTCTTTTTAGTTTTTGTTTTTTAAGAGAGAGAAAGAACATAAATGATGTTGGGTGGGGGAGGGACCTGGGAGGAGTTGGGAGGTGGGAAAGAATATTAAAATATACTGTGTGAAACTATAAAAGAATAGTCCGAAGCCCCACCTTCCTGAGCGATTCGGAGGCTAGAATCTCTGTAGAAAGTTCCTAGGACTGCTTTTTTTTTTTTTTATGGCTGTGAATGGTAGGCTCCAGAAGGGACGTCCTACCCTGATTGTAGTCACTTAGTCTTTCGACAATTCTGTACTTTCATACTTAGAACACACAGCAATTGCCAATTCCCTTCAGAGTTGTGCACACCAGATGCGGACACTAAGGAAAACACTGCACAAGTGTGAGAGCTGAGCCGTTAGGTAGTCACCTCACCCACAGGACTGCCACCAGCACTACAGGGAGATCGGGACACAATCAAGATCAATGCCTGAACACACTCCAAACAGGAATTAGCCAGAGTCAAGTGTGGGGGTGGCCACCTGTAATCCCAGCACTTGGGAGGTAGAGGCAGGAGAATCAGGAGTTCACGGTTTGCCTGGGCTGCATGTATGAAGGGGAGAAGCAACTCCTGAAAGGTGTTTTCTGATCTTACATGTGTGTTATAGCATACATACACCCCTCACATACACACACCTCTCCCCCAATAAATAAATAAATGGTTTAAAGAAAAACTAACAGAAATTAACCAGCCTAACAGGGAAGCACAGGGAAGTGAGTCTCTTTAAAATAACCCTCTATTAACTAGGTGATTATAGGAAAGATGCCTTAAATTGTGATAAAATCTCAGTTACATCAGCATTAAAATAGGAACCAGGACAGCTTAGAAGGCAATAGTTTGCACTTTTGCCACATGTTTGCAACCTGGATTTCTAGATACTCAGGTACACGTGTTGTCGTAGCCCAAGGTGACCTTCGTGCTATATCCTGTGTCTTGCTCTGTTCCTGCTGTTTGCCTAAGCTATCAAGGTATCTCAGGTTATCTTTGCTCCAACTGAAGGCAAAGATACGTCTCACTAGACAAAATGGGGGAGGCTTTCCAAGCAGTTCTTATGGTTATGACTTGACTCTGTCAAGTAACAGGGAAAAAGTTTTGCCCCGAGATGGTCCATTTGACCCAAATCTTGCAGATGTTCGGATGGATGGTACTCAGGATCTGTTGGACAAGGCAAAAGGGCTGGCAGCCAGGACCCTTGCACAACCTCTTGTGGTTTTCCAAGGTTACCTTCTATCTTGTCCAAGGCCATCTACCTTTGGAATGATTGACTGAAGATCAACCTTTGTTCTTTAGACTCAATAGCTAGACCGGAACCTAATTGCCTTTTGTGTTAGAGCCAGCTCTTGGGACTCAATACCCTTGGGAGACAGTAGGGATCCCAAAATCTCATCCATATTCAGGTCCCTCCCATGTCCACCAGGCTGATCTTTTTTGATTTCTTCAGAAGTCCAGGTTGATAAATTCAATGGGTGGGTAGGAAGCAAATAAGATATAAAACAGAGGTGAGTTAAGGGCCAGAACGCCATGGAGGGACACTGGTGGGCAAGATGACTTGAAGGTTGATGGTGAACCTTGCCATCGTTTGAGGGCATTAGGGGACCCCTGGTTCTTTGAAAAGTTATTCCACCTGTTGGGAGTGCCTGGGGGAGTGGAAGAGAGGAGTTGGAGAATGGATGGGTATGATCAAGATATTTTGTTTACAGGCATGAAACTGAAGAAGAAACAAAAGATACTCAAGTTTCTAGAGACAGGCGAGATTGTGCATGCCTTTAATCCCAGAGCTTGGGAAGCAGAGACAGGTGGATATTTGTGGGTTCAAGGCCAGCCTGGTCTGTGTAGAGAGTTACAAGTGAGCCAGGCCTACCTAATGAAACCCTATCTCGATAATAATAATAATAATAATACATTTTAAAAAGAAAAAATAGAAAGTTCATTTTCCAAATCGTCCAGATTTCAGTCACATATTGGTTGAAATACCTTCATGTGGTTTGTAAATTTATTGATTGTGAAAACTATTGAGTAGAGAAGAAAATTAAAACTTAAATTTTACTTTAAAATATTACAGTCACTAGTGTGAGGGCACACACCTGTAATCTCAGCACTCTGGAGGCTTGAGGCAGGAGGATGAATGCAAGTTTGAGGCCAGTTTTGGCTGCATAGTGAGTTCAGGCCTGGCCTGGCTATGTATAGAGATTCTAGCTCAAGAAACTAAGAAGCGAACAGAAAAAGAAATACCTCCATAACATAACTAAATGTTTTCATGTTTTTGTGAAAATATTTAGAAGATATTTTAATGCCACCTTTTAGAAGGTATTTCCCAGCTAACTTCAGTTTAAACATTTTCCGTGTTGTAGTCTTGATAATTATCTCAACACTGTGAAAGTTCTGGACTTAAGGACATAGTACTTGCTTGGTCAGCTCTGTCTTTTGATAGAAGTCAGCTTGTTTTTCTTTTATACCTGTTGTAAGTAACTGACTTTGGGAATGCAGTTTTTAATTTATTTGAATTCTTTCCTGTCAGTAACAGGAACAGATTGACTTTTTTGTTTGTTTTGAAACAGGGTTTCTCTGTGAAGCCCTGGCTGTCCAGGAACTCACTCTATAGACCAAACTGGCTTCTGATTCACAGAGATCTGCCTGCCTTTGACTCCCAAGTGCTGGAATTAAAGGTGTGAGCCACCACCGCCCAGCTGACCATTTTTAGTATAACAATTACGTTTATTGGAACTAGAGAGACGGCTCAGAGGTTATGAGCACTGGCTGCTTTTCCAAAGGACACAGGTTAATTGCCAGTACAATGTAGTGGTTCTCAGCCATGTATAACTCCAGTTCTAGGGAATCTGATGCCTTTTTCTGGCACCAGACAGGCAAGTGACATTTATTTATTTGTGTGTGTGGGCTTGTGTGTGTGCACAATCACATGGGTCAGAAGACAACTTGCAGCTGCCCATGCTCTCCTTCCACCAAGTGGGTCCTGGGGATTGAACTCAGGTCATCAGACTTGACGGCAGATGCCTTTACTCACTAAGTCATCTCACCAGCCCTGAACAGCCTATTTCTTAGAATTGCTTCAAATATTTCCAAATCACTTCCCCAATTTTGCCACTGGTAAGCATGTTCTCTGATCATCTGCTGCCAGACTTGGATAGCTTTGTTTGCAGGGACATTATCCTTGAGCATGATATGATCACGTCCTCCACTTATATCCTCTCGTTGGGGAAATGACCCTGGTTTTGAACGCAAGAAATCTGGGTTCCGCTTCTGGCTCTGCCGTTACTGAGGTTTTTGAGCTTGACAAGTCATTTCCCTCTCAGAGTCCTTAGTGGCTTCCCTTGTTAGAGTGAGCTGAAAGTACACACCCCCGAGGACTGTGGCAAAACAGACAGAGGGCTGTGGGTGTCCCGCAGTTGGTGGAAGGCTTGCCTAGGATGCTGGAAACCCTCACTTCCATCTTCAGCCGGCATACACCGGGTGTGGTGGCACATCTGTAATCCCAACAGCACTCAGGAGTCAGGGAGGATCTGAAACTCAAGTCAACCTTGACCACTTGTTGAGTTCCAGGCTAGGTTGTGATGAATGAGAGACCCTTTCTCAAAACAAGAAAGGCTCTGAAAGAACAAGCTGCAAATGACTCTCCATTCTCCTGAATGCTGCAATTGCAGGTATGCGGCGCTAGGGCTATACTTGGTTATTACATCATCCTGGAAAGACAGTACCACTTTTCCAGCGTTGCATCTCCATGTGTTTCTGGAAGTCTGAACTCTCTAGAAAGCTCATAGAGGGCTGCCAGAAATCCTCCCACCCCAGATTGGAAATCCATGTGGTTGTCCAAGCGCCTAGCATGGCATGTAACACTGATGGGAAAAATCCCTGTGCCTCTTTCTTAGAACCAGTAATGCTGGCACTGGACGTTTTCCTTCAGGGTGGCAGAGGCCACACGAATCCCTCAGGGCACCCCTGAATTAACTGTCTTTCCCAGAAGATGGTGGCCTTTACGCCATCATTGATGTCAGATGCAGAGGGCAGGGACGTGGTGCCTGCACAACATTTAGGACAGCACCACCCTTGTACAAGGAAAAATGTACGTTCCTAGAGGTGACTGACTTTCATCGTCAGATAGTGCAATGGCGATGTTAAGGACAGGGAAACATAATAATATAAACAGCAAGAACATGTTCTAGCACCAAATGGTCCAGGTGCTTTACTCGTGCTTCCCGTTTGTTTATTCTTTCTCTCGTGAGAGCACAACTCTGTGTGTGTGTGTGTGTGTGTGTGTGTGTAGGCAAGGTCTCAGCAGTCACTGATATGCCAGTCTTGCTAGCTAGCTTGTTGCAACAGTCCCTTGTGTCTGTTTTTACTTGGGTTTTAGAGATTCTTATGCTTCTGTAGGAAGTGCTTTAACCACTGAGCCATCTATCCCATGCTTTAACTATTGAACCATCTGTCAATCAAGTGCTTTAACCACTGAGCCATCAATCCCGCGCTTTAACCACTGAGCCATCAATCCCGTGCTTTAACCACTAAGCCATCTATCCAGTGCTTTAACCATTGAACCATCTGTCAATCAAATGCTTTAACCATTGAGCCACCTTCTAGTCCCTGCTCTCTCACTTAAACTCACTCAAGTCTTATGGAGCAGGCACTATCTTCCCCATTTTAGGGGCAGGAAACCAAGGGGTGGAGAAGTTAAGAACCCTGTCTCACTCACCGAATATTGCTTCTTCAGCTCTTGGCTGTCGCCTGACATCTAGGGAATATTATTTTTTTTAATTAAACTTTTGTTTGGTTCTGTGAGAGAGGATTTCATTATATAGTTTTGTCTGGCTTGGAACTCGATATGTAGACCAGGGTGGCCTAGAACTCACAGAGATCTTCCTGCTTCTGCCTCTCGAGTGTTTGTATTAAAGGGGTATGGTCTAAATATTTTTTCTATTGTGGATGAAAGCTGAAAGAAGAAAAGATAAGTGACTCACCCAACTCTCAGTGCTAAGGCTAGAGCCAGATAGAAGCCCTTGAGTTTCTAATTCGCTGTCGTTACCAGGGTATCGTGCAAATTTAGTTACATGCCTTTGAAACGTGCTTTTGTCTCTGAGACTGGAAGGTGGCTGCATAGGCTGTGAAAATGCAAGGGTACATATGGATATGGCACAGACGTGAGGGATGGCACACTGAGAGCACCGCTAAGGGACACGGCAAGAAAAATCATCCGCGAATCAGCGCTTTGACTGAGCCTTCATCCTGCTTTACCAGCTGGGCGCCTCCTCAGGACCCAATCACACAAAGAACCCATAGGATTGCCTTCTGTTTTGTTTTTCCATAAAGTTATACATACGTCAGCGAAAGCAAGTTTATACAAGTGTTTTTCTTTGAGATAGGCTCTCACTATGTAGCCCAGACTGTTCTGGAATTCCCTATGTAGGCCAGGCTGGCCTCGAACTCACAGAGATCTGCCTGCCTCTGCCTCTCCGAGTGCTGGGATTAAAAGGTGTGTACCACCACCATTCGGCGAACCCCTATTTTAAAAAAACAAATAAATAAATTTATCTTATCTAAATAAATAAGAGCTTTAAAACACCAGAGAATAGTTGGAAACAGTTTCTGTCAGGGAATTGGGCTGCTTTATATAATTATTCTTGCAGAGTTCCCAAACTTCTAAAAATCCCAAAAGAAAAAAAATGTAATGAAAGGTAAATATTAAGCTCTATTATTCTGGAATTTATTGTGCATGGGTGTATTTTGTACCCAATGATAGCATATGATGTTTAAAGTAAGGCAAGAGGAGGAGGCTATGATGGCTTAACATGAAAGAAGATTGGACAACAGAAACCCTTGCTATAATCTCTGGTTAGGAGAGGAAGCAGGAGGTACGAGCATATGTAGCCTTGGTTGGCCTGGAATTCATTATGTAGACCAGCTTGGCTTCTGCCTCTGCCTTCCAAGTGCCAGGAGTACAAGTGCACTCCACATACCTGGCAATGTACCACCTTCCTATTAAAACACCTGCCATTGAAAGATGCTGGCTTTCTCCTACTTCTGGGTTCTCCCAAACCGTTTTCATAGAACACCATCAGGTCACTCAAGGACCACTCTAGGTAATTCTGTGATTCATTCATGACTAACTGATACATTAGGAGGCTCTAGGCTATGCCCAGCATTCCTAGCACTGTATTACCGGTGGTTTGAATGAAATCTTACGTTGTTATTATTATTACTATTGTGCATGCATGCTTGTGAGCATACACGTATGTGCCTGCAGTGTATGCGTGCGTGTGCTGGTGCTCGTGTGCAGGTACCCACACAGAAGCCTGAGGACGACATGGAGTGTTTTACTCTGTCACTCTCTGCTTTATGGGATGGAGTCTCTCACTGAACGGGAAGGTAGGCTGGTGGCCAGGAAACCCCAGTAATTTTCCAGCCTTCACCCCCAGTGCTAGTGCTGAGGTTACAGGCACCAGCGCAGCCACACCTGGCTTCTCACCTGGCGCTGGAATGCGAGCTCAGGATCTAATGCTTGCACAGCAAGCCTTCTTGCCCTAGTCACCTCTCCAGTCCGTGTGTGTCTACAAACTTTTTCTTTTTTAATTGTTCTTATTTGTTTTGAGACAGGGTATCACTATGAAGTCCTGGCTGGCCTGGAACTCGATTTGTACACCACGCAGGCCTCCAACTCACAGAGATCTTCCTGCCTCTGCCCCCCAATGCTGGGATCAAAGCGTGTGCCACACTTATCCTAATGTGGAAGGGTTTTTTTTCCTCCAAGATTTCATCGTAAATGATCTAGTACATAGTGCAGTTCTCCTCAAGCCATGTTTTCAAACCATTCATTCCTATTTCCATGACTTGTAGTAGTTTTTACTCTGGCTGGTGTATTCTCCATGTATGAAAGTGTTCAAAGCTGTTTAGACCAGACTGCAAAGTTATTCTATGATCATTTATAATTACATTTATCGAAACTCTTGTTAATCATTCACTGAAGTTTAACTTTTTCTACTTAGTAGTTAGAAAAAGTAAATATTATTCTCTTGAAGGTTTCAGAGTGCCATTTTTACCCTTTAAGTCTGTGACTCTTAGAAATAGCAGGGTTTCCAGTCACAGAAAATATAAAAGAAAAGAAGAAAAAAAAAAGAAATAGCAGGGTGTTATGGTTGTAGAAACCATCTTTGGCAGTTTTCCCCAAGCAGTTCTATCACTTATTTAAATTTGATTATAAGTATCTCAAAGAATAATGAAGCCAGGTATGGAAACACAAACCCAAAATTCCAGCACTCGGGAGGCAGAGGCAGGAGGATTGGGGGTTGGAAGCCAGCCTTACCTTCATAGAGAAACCCTGTGTCAAACAATAAATGCAACAAAAGAAGCTTAAAAAGGCTGGGGGATGGGGTGCTTGTAGCTAATCTGCCTAGCTGAGTTCAGTCCCCGGAAACCACATGGTGGAGGGGAAAAATGCTAGTCATTCTTCTTTCTTTCCTTCCTCCCTCCCTTCCTCCCTCTCTCCCATTCGTCCTTCCCTCCCCTCCTCTCCTTTCTCTGCCTTTTCTGGAGGTCTGATCTGAAGGTGGGGGAGCCCACAAGTCACAGCCCGAGCAGGAGGTCAGAGGACAGCTTTCAGCTCCTGTTCTCTCCTTCCACTGTCATCTGGGGATTGAACTCAGGTTGTCAGTCTTGAGGGCAAGTGTTTTTTGCCACTAAACCATCTTGATAGCTCAAGATTACTATTTTAAATCCGTCATGCTGGGGGTGGTGGCGTACTCCTTTAATCCCAGCACTCAGGAACAGGAGCCAGGAACAAGAGAAGCCCTGTGAGTTTGAGGCCAGTATGCTCTACAAAGAGAGTTCCTGTACAGGCTCCAAAGCTATACAGAGAAACCCTGTCTCAAAAACAAAAACAAAACAAAAAATCTGTCAGGTTAGCATTTCCTATATTTTATTAAAAATAAATAAAGTGGGGCTGGAGAGATGGCTCAGAGGTTAAGAGCACTGACTGCTCTTCCAGAGGTCCTGAGTTCAATTCCCAGCAACCACATGGTGGCTCACAACCATCTGTAAGAAGATCTGGTGCCCTCTCCTGGCCTGGAAGCATACATGGAGGCGGAACACTGTGTTTATAATAAATAAATAAATCTTATAAATAAATAAATAAAGTGCATTAGGGGATGGTAGCGCACACTTTTAATCTCAGTACTCTGGAGGCAGAGGCAGGAGGATCTCTATGGGTTTCAGGCCTCCCAGAGCTACACAGCAAGAAAAAAAGTGTGTGTGTGTGTGTGTGTGTGTGTGTGTGTGTGTGTGTTTGTGTGTATGTGATTATAATGTTAGACCTATGGCAATAGATAATTGAATGAATTATATTAACTAATTATAACTGTATTAACTAATTTGCTTAAAGTCTAAATAATATTGGTAAGGGTTTAATATCCCCTCAATGGGACACTAAAATTTTGAGCAAATACAGTTAACATTATAAAGACAAATGAAAAATACTATTTTAAAATTATGTTAGGGCTAATCTTTTTTTAAATGTTTATTATTATTATTTGTTTTTTTTTTGAGACAGGGTTTCTCTGTGACTTTGGAGCCTGTCCTGGAACTAGCTCTTGTAGACCAGGCTGGGCTCGAACTCACAGAGATCCGCCTGCCTCTGCCTCCCGAATGCTGGGATTAAAGGCGTGTGCCACCACCGCCCGGCTTATTATTTATTATGTATACATGTTTGCCTGCACACCAGAAGAGGGCAACAGATCTTATTAGAGATGGTTGTGAGCTGCCATGTGATTGCTGGGAATTGAACTCAGGATCTCTAGGAAGAACATTGACTGCTCTTAGCCTCTGAGCCATTTCTCCAGCCCCAGGGCTAATCTTTAACCCCAGCACGCAGGAGGCAGAGACAGGAGGTCTCTGAATTTGAGGCCAGCCTGGTCTACATAGAGACTTCTAGGATAGCAAGGAATACACAGAGAGAGAGAGAGAGCCTGTCTCAAAAATAAAATGAAATATGTTATGACCAGAGAGAAGAAGACTCCATGGCTAAGAGTACCATCTGCTCTTGATTGCCAGCACTCGTATGGTGGCTCATAACTGTGATTTCAGTTCCAGGGACTCCCTGTTCTGGCTTGTAAGCATAAGGCACATATGTAGTACATGTAGGGAAAACACCCATACACATAAAATAAATAAATAAGACATGTTAGCCATGGGCTCAGGAGTTTATGGATCTGGCAGCTAAAAATGCATTAGTCTTTTAGTTCCAATTGCAGCAAAATTTAATTTTGGCTGTATTAATAATACTGTACAACTTTCCCAAAGGAGCTTCTGAAAGTTTTTTTTTCCAAAGAAAATTTATTTCTTCCAATCTTTGAAGATTTACCTCTATATGCATAAGACCTCAAAAAGCCTCCTGTTGAAGTTGCCTAGACTGCTCAGGAGTTAAGAACACACTTACTGCACAACCAGGCGGGCTGAGTTTAGTCCCAGTGTGAAGGAGATGACTAGCTGGGTGTGAGCCACACAAGCACAGTGCTGGGGGGCAGAGACGATAGGATTGCTGGGCTTGCAGCTTCAGGGAGAGACCCTGCCTCAAAGGAATCAGGTGCAAAGTTATGAGAGGGACACCCAAAAGCCTCCCCTGCTCTTCACTTGGACACTAGTTGTATTTTTCAAGATATTGTTGATGGGGGGTTGTCTGGAAGAGACTTAGAGGTGACTTTTAATGTACGTCAGTGCATCTTAGAAACCTGCAGTCTTCTGACATTCCAGACAGAAGCTAGGGCAGTATGTGGGCAAAGGAAGATGGATAAATCATGGAATCCATTTCTTAATGTTGTTTTTGTGGTTTTAACACTAACTTTTGCTTAAGAATTTCAACAACACTCTAAAAACAAGCTATATAAAGACAGTTTCCTTCCTCTTGCATTTTGAGACAAGATCTTAACACATCCGGCTGGCCTCCAACTCTGGAACCTCCTCAGCTTTCCAAGTGCTGAGATTACAACCACCCCAGCTGTTTTCTATTCTTTTTACTTTTATTTTTTAAGTTTTGACTACATCTTTAAGATTTATAGTGTGTGTTTGTGGGGATACCATTTGCCGCAGTGCACGCAGAAGACAGCTTGTAGGTGTTGGTTCTCTCTTTCCACCGTGGAAAAGTAGGGGGCTGAGCTCATACTTCAGGGTTAGCAGCCCACCAGGATTTTTAAATATTTGCTGTCTTGTTTTATTTTTATTTTTGCTTGTGAAAATCATGAACACAAAAATAGAAGAGCATGGCTGGGCGGTGGTGGCGCACGCCTTTAATCCCAGCACTCGGGAGGCAGAGGCAGGCGGATCTCTGTGAGTTCGAGGCCAGCCTGGTCTACAGAGCAAGTTCCAGGACAGGCTCCACGGCTAAACAGAGAAACCCTGTCTTGAGAAACAAAGAACAAAACAAAACAAAATAGGAGTGCATGATGAATGCTCATTGGCACACCACTTGGCTTTTACAACTCAGGCTATTTTTAAAAGTTTTTTTTTTGTGTGTGTGTGTGTGTGCGCGCTGAGAATCAAACCCAGAGCCTTGTTCACTAAAAAATGTTAAGGTTTATTTTATTTGTACTTATGTATGTGTCTGCTTGTTTGTGAGCATGTCATATGTGTGTGCCTGCCTGAGGAGGCCAGAAGAAGGCGTGGGATCCAGCTGGAGTTACAGGGAGCTGTTAGCTACCACACTCAGTCCTCTGCAGAGCAGTAAGTGCTCTTAGCCACACAGCAACCTCTCCAGCCCCTCTGTGGGAGGAGTTTTGCCTTACTTTGTTTATTTGTTTGCCTTTAAAAACTTGGTTTATTTGACTTTTTGAGACAGGGTCTCATGGAGCTCAGGCTAACTATGCAGCTGTTAATCTTGAACTCTTGATCCTCCTGCCTCTACTTCCTAAGTGCTGAGATTACAGGCATATCCCACCACACACACAAATAAAAAGTTGACAGCTATAACTCAAGCACTGGGGAGGCAGAGGCAGGCAGTCTCTGTGATTTCAAGGCTGCTCTGGTCTATGTAGTGAGTTCCAGATAGCCAAGGCCACATGATAAAACCCTGTCTCAACCTCTCCCTCCCTAAAACAAAATAAAAATAAACAAATATAATAAAAATTTTAAAAATTTGAAAAAGAAAATCATTTAAAAAATCGATTTATTTCTTTGACATATACCTAACATATACCATATACCATTATGTGAGCTTCTCCAACTAAATGCAAAGTAATGGTTGGACAAAGTCCTCAAAGAGGTGGAAAAACAAGGAGAAAAAATAGACTTATCCCAACCTCAGGAACCAGCTGGTGAGGGCTTGACCTAGAGTGGAGTTTCCCAACATCTCGTGCCTCTTTCACAGTGTGAAGCAATCCCTTAAATCCCTAAGGAATGTCAGAAAGCATGTCAGCATTTGTGTGTGGCATACAAAAAAGTGTTGACATAGGTTGCGTTTGATAGAAAACCATGTTACTGAAGACTGCAGCGTAAAGTTCGTTTACAATAAATTCAGGGTCAGTGAGCTGACTCAGTGGGGAAAAGGGCTTGTTGTGAAGCCTCACGGTGTGAGTTTGATCTAGAGAACCGCAGAGCAGGAGAAAACTAATTCTCCTAGTAGACCTCTGACGGTTACACTTGAGTCACAGTTCGTGAGCAGCCCCATCCCCAACACACACAGAGAATACAATGTTTTTCTTTTTTTTTTTTTCGAGTCAGTGTCTTGCAGCCCAGGCTGACCATTTAATTTTTTTTAAACTAATTTATTTTTATTTTATGCATATTGGTATTTTGCCATGGGTGTTAGGTTCCGGAATTAAAGACAATTGTGAGCTGCCACATGGGTGCTGGGAACTGAACTCAGGTCCTCTGGAAGAACAACCAGTGCTCTTAACCACTGAGCCATCTCTCCAGCCCTTCTTTTTCTTTTCTTTTCTTTCTTTCTTTTTTTTTTGGAGACAAGTTTTCTCTATGTAGCTCTAGCTGTCCTGGGTCTCACTAAGCAGATGCGACTGGTTTCGAACTCACAAAGAACCATCTAACTTTGTCTCTCAAGTGCTGAAATTAAGGGTGTGTGCTACCATGTCTGGCATACGCAATAAATTTTAAAAATTAAAAATAATGTAAGCCAGGTGGTGGTGGCGCACGCCTGTAATCCCAGCATTCAGGAGGAAGAGGTAGGCGGATCTCTGAGTTCAAGGCCAGCCTGGGCTACAAGAGTGAGTTCCAGGACAGGCTCCAAAGGTATCCAGAGAAGCGCTGCCTCTAAAACAAAGACAAAAAAGTAAAGCAAAACAAAAAAGAAAGAAAAGTAAATTTAAAAACAAAATATTCATGAACTAAATTATCAATAATTTAAATGCAGATGAAAAGACCAGGCATGTAGTTCATGCATTAAATCCTGCGTTTGACCCCCAGCACAGGGGGTGGAGAATCAATAATGCAAATGCAAACACTGGTATTTCCTAACTAATAAAGAATGCACATCATTTAATTAATTAATTAATTTATTTATTTTTGGTTTTTTGAGACAGGGTTTCTCTGTAGCTTTGGAGCCTGTCCTGGAACTAGCTCTTGTAGACCAGGCTGGTCTCGAACTCACAGAGATCCGCTTGCCTCCGCCTCCCGAGTGCTGGAATTAAAGGCGTGCGCCACCACTGCCCAGCCATTTAAATTATTTTACTTGGGTAAGAGAAAGCATTTTTGTGGCATATTTTAAAATGACATAACATTTTGGTTATAGAAGTAAATGCACACTAAAATGTTGTGTAAAATTTATATATTCATATTCAGTGGTATTTTCTTTTCTTTTTGTATTTTTTTCATTTTTTGAGACAGGATTTCTCTGTGTGTAGCCTGGCTGTCCTGGAACTCGCTCTGTAGACCAGGCTGGCCTTGAACTCAGAGATCCACCTGCTTCTGCCTCCCAAGTGCTGGGATGAAAGGCATGTGCCACCATCATCTGGTTTATACCAGCTTTTAAAAACATCTTTTAAGATTTATTTTTTCAATTCTGTGTATATGTGTGTCGTTGTGTAAGTGCATGTGCGCACAGGTGCCCTCACTGTTCGGAAGAGGCCATTGGCTCTCTTAGAGCTGGAGTTACAGGCAATTGAGAATCACCTGTCATGGGTGCTAGGGACTGAGCCCAGGTCCTTTGCAAGAGCAATATATGCTGTCAATAACTGAGCCACCCTTCCAGCCCCCTCTTAAAAACATTTCTTAAAGAATTGTGTCTTCCTAGCAAACGAGTTAACTTTGAGGTTAGACGTGCACGTTAGAGGGCCAACAAAAATCTCCTGGAAGCTGTGTTGTAAGATCACAGCCGTCTTTACACCCTTCGACTGAGTCATGTTTCATCTGAACACTTGGCCAGTATAGATAGAAGTCACTGGTTTTTTGAGAAGTGGAGGAAAGGGAAGGACTCTTGACTGCTGTGGGACATTTGGCAATGGTCTAGGGACACTTAGGCTGTCACAGGCTGAAGCAGGGCTGGTTCAGGCTGAGGAATTAGATGGGGTGGGGAGGTCCATGGCTGTTGATGAACATCATAGAATATGCAGGATAACCCATCACAACAGAAAGTTGCCCAGCCCCAAATGTCAACAGCTCTGGGGTCGAGAAACCCTCACACTATGTCAACAGTATATGTCTATGAAAGATAACATTTCAAAGCCGCAGAATGATCACAGCTAACATGGACGCCAGCAGTGCTTTGTGAACTAATAAACGGAATGGCTGACTGCTTCATGGGCAAATGCACACCCCAAACCTTGAGACTATTTTCTCAGGGCTCTCAGATGCCCCACTTTCAGGGGCAAATTTACAAACTTAGATTATTATTCATATTAATGAATTTAAGAATAGAATGATTAAAGGGTATACTTGAAAAAGAAAAAAAAAGAATAGAATGAAAAATGAATGCCATTATTGTCTTGACTAAACAATATGAACTTTCAGCTTTGATGATCAAAGAAAGAAGGGTACCCCTTGAGTAGATCAACTATCTATGTAACTTATTTATTTTGAAAATTATATCTTATTTATTTTGTAGGCATGTGTGTATGTGTGTGTCTGTTGGGAGGGGCGCATGGCATAGACCTCATGGGAGCTTCTCTCCTCCCACCAGGTCGTCAGGCTTGGCAGCAGGTGACTTTACCAGTTGAGTCATCTTGCTAGTCCTTATTATTTAGTTACTTACGTTTGTTTATTTATTTTGAGACAGATTCTTGTTTGTTTGTTTCTTTCTTTCAAGACAGGGTTTCTCTGTGTATCTTTGACTCCCGAGTGCTGGGATTAAAGGTGTGTACTACTACTGCCCGGCGCAACACAGGTTTTTATTATGTAACCCAGGCTGGCCTGAAACTTGAAATCTTCCTGCCTCCACCCCCTGAGTGCTTGGATTGGTATATTGGGCGTGTATTGCCACACCCATCAGACTGTTGGGAGGCAGAGGCAGGCGCATCTCTGTGAGTTCGAGGCCAGGCTGGTCTACAAGAGCTAGTTCCAGGACAGGCACCAAAGCTAAACAGAGAAACCCTGCCTCAAAAAACCAAAAGCCAAACAAACAAACAAAAAAACTACAAAAAAAAAAGCACACCAAAAACCAAAACAAAAAAACTGAATGTAAGAGATCTCCGTTCTTTTCTCTTTTTAAAATGTATTGAATTTTGTGATGGGGTTTTGCTGCTGCCTGGAACTCTGCGTAGATCAGGGTAACCTCAAACTCACAAAGATGGGTTTCCCGAGTGTTAGGATTGAAGGCACACGCCGTCAAACCCAGCTAAAATCTTTCTTCTATGAAGGAGAAAACAACATCCACCTATCAGAAGGAACGGACACGAGGGAGGGAGGAAAGGGCCCTCTGAAGGTGTCCTAGCTGCCCAGTCCGTTATCCCTGCTTAGTCAGCCAGGAAATTGCTCCTTTTCGCTTAATGCCGACTTGGATTCGGTTTGCCACTTATAGAGAGCACAAGCTGACTAACACGCCGCCAGACTCACCTATGCCATATCCAGAATAGGTGGCAGCACAAGGGAGCGGGATGAATGGACTTGATTACATCCTTGATACATGGCTCCTGGATTACAAAGATTAAGTTAGAGCCCCAAAGTATTCACTCAATGGACGTCTGTACCCTAACGTGTGCCAGCTCTTCTGCGTTAGATGTTGGAAACACAAAACCCAAGAGCAAGTAAGCAGAGCAGGTGAGAGGGCTCAGCAGGGAAAAGCACTTCCCACCAAGCCCAAGCCTGAGAACCCGAGTTCCATCCCTAAGATCCACGTGGTGGGGGGAGAGAGAGAGAGAGGGAGGGAGGGAGGGAGAGAATGACTCCCCAAGGTCATCCTCTGACCTCCACCCCTGTGCCTCAGCCTGCCCTTGCTCCTTCCCAAACCAAATAAACATGACATAAGAACACAAAACCAAAGAAGCAAGCGGACAAAAAACAGCAGCAGCGTCAAAGAAAGTCTCTGTTAGGAACTCTGTCTAAATGAAGAGGAAGGAGAGGATCAGGGGCTGGAGAGACCGCTCGGTGGTTAAGAGCACTGGCTGCTCTTCCAGAGGACCGGGGTTCAGTTCTTCCCACCCCCTGCCATACATGGCGGCTCACAACTGTCTGTAACACATACACACAGGAGGCAAAACACCAATGTACGGAGAAAAAAAAAAAGGAGCCGGGCATGGTGGCATGTCCTAGCACTTGGGAGGCAGAGGCAGGCGGATCTCTGTGAGTTCAAGGCCAGCCTGGTCTGCAAAACACAGAAAACAAAAACAAACAAAGGCTCAGAAGGACAGAAGGGACAGTTACCTCTGAGGGGGTAACAGTCTAAAACAATTTTTCCATAACATTGGATGGGAAAAACAGGGCTCGGAAAGGCATTTTGTCTGGCTGGAATATGCTGGGAGGGCTGGGTGTAGAGGACTAGCAAGGTAAACCTGCTACCAACGACCAACAAGGTAAACCACTACCAACAACACATTATGATGGTTTGTGTGCTCCCAGAGAGTGAGATGACAGCTGGATGAGAGAGAGGCCAGAGAGTAAGCTGATGTGAAGGCAGGGGTTATGCTTTGAAGGTTGGGGTGACAAATGAAGACCCTAGCCTGAAAGCTTTGGGAAGCAACCTGATACATGTTTCCAATCTTATTCTGTCAAATGGGCATGATAATAGCTATTTGTGAAAATTACATACAAGAGTTAATGAGATGCTTAAAAATGGATAAGACAAGTCTCACCCTTATTCTGCTCCAAACACTATTAAAAATTCAGAACAGCCGGGCAGTGGTGGCGAACGCCTTTAATCCCAGCACTCGGGAGGCAGAGGCAGGCGGATCTCTGTGAGTTCGAGGCCAGCCTGGTCTACAAGAGCTAGTTCCAGGATGGTCTCCAAAGCTACAGAGAAACCCTGTCTCAAAAAACAAAAAAAAAAAAAAAAAAAAAAACCCAAACAAACAAACAAACAAAAAAATTCAGAACAGAACATCCATTGGCAGGTGGGATTATGAGAAATTTATGCCAGAGGTATAGACTTACTTTAAGGAATCATGAAGTATCTTCAATAACACAGAGTCTAAGTCCAGTCATGGCTGGGGATGTGGCTCAGTTGGGAGTTTGCTTAGCATGCACGAAGCCCTAGGTTTGATCTATAGAGCTACACCAATCAGGAATGGCGGCCCTCACATCTATTCACAGAACGGGAGCTGAGGCAGAAGGGTAAGAATTTCAAAGTCATCCTCAGTTATATAATAAATATAACAAATTCAAGGCTAGTCAGGGCTGTGTTAAGTTTCATCTTAAAAACAAAAACAAACAAGCAAACAGAAACCCAAATTCCTGGTTAGCCTGTAGTGAGCTGGACAGTTCAGGTTGCCTCTAAACTAGGACATTTCAAATTGAGATAAACTTTTGGAGATCATTCTAAGCTAAAGTGACTCTAACAGTTATTGTATGGTTTTTCAAAACCTCTGAGAAGTAGAGAATCAAGTATCCTAGGGTCACATAACACTTGAGTTTTAAATTAGCTTTAATTTAGTAAATGGTTTTGAACTAAAAACTAACTCTAAAGAATGCTTCTCCTGGGCCACAAGGAGAAGCAAGAAGGGAAAATACTCTTGCAGCACAAAATATCAAAGTAATCTCTTTTATGTTAAAGAAAAGGCTGAGAGGAGATGTGGGGAACAAGTTCACTTCAGGCTACCAAAACCTTACGAGACTTCTCTCTGTGCAATAGGTCACCGGGTTAGGCAGCGCATTTCACTGTCTGGCTGATTTCAAGGGACTCCTTAGATCATTTATTTAGGCTAGTGGTTTAGAAATCATAAGCACATTAGAGAAGTGACTTAGGAAAACATGATTATTTAAAAATGAAACCTTCTGAGATGGCTCAGTGGATCAAGGCACTTGTAGCCAAGCCTGAGAACCTCAGTTTGTTCCCCAGGACCCACGTGGTGGGAGGAGAGAGCCGACTCTGGAAAGTTGTCCTCTGACCTCCACAAGTGTACCATGGCACGTGCACAAGGATTGGTGTGAGCATATATTCTCACACCACACGCGTGCACACACACACTCACACAGTCATGTATAAATGTAACAGAAACTTTAAAAAAAGTCTAGCTGATGAAATAGAGGAGAAGGGAAAACACGCAAATACAGCTTTTTAAAAGTTATTTCAGATGCAACAAATGACCTTGAAAACATAATGCAACCTGGTTCTCACCAAGGGAAGATGTGACTGAAACTATCGGACTAAATATGTAAGACATATATTTATGCAAATTCAGAAAATCCAAAGAAAAGAGGGTTAAATGGGTACGTTTTATGTGCCTGGACATTTTTTCTGTTTGTACATATTTGAAATTTTGATTCCTTAGGAGTTAAATGATTTCCCTTAGCACATTATAAAATGTTATTGATAACTATTTTATTCATTTTAAAACTATAACAGATATTTAGAGTAGTTTATGTTTCTCAAGTGAACTATTTATTCGAGAAGTTATATCTGATTTCAGATGGTAGCCTCCCATGAGGCTGTGCCTCTCTAAAGTCCCTAGGTTACTCTTTAATAAAAAAGACTTAAAGAGCATTTAATTATGTTGCCAGTCATACAGCTCAGGTTTATAGCTGCTGAATTTTATTTTGAACCATGGCTAAGATATTTAATCTCATTGAGCTTCAGGTCTCCTTAAGATGGGAACAATGAAAATGAGGGCCTGTTTCACGGTTGATATGAGGGTCAAACATGACACACAAAAAGTGCTTCCCGTAACCTGTGGTACCCAGTAGGAGCTATTATTTCTCCTGTGCTTTCATTATTGCTTAAATACATGGAACATTTTTCAGAATAAATTCCGACTTCTCAAACACATGGGCCTATTATTAGCAGGGCCTAATATTCCCAATTCTTATATTATTGCTTTCATTTAGCTCCCAACACATGTCAGTCCACCTGTTTTGCTGCGTGGCACACATAATGCCAAATGTGGGCTGCAAATCATTTCACTTTCCATATTTAATATGCACAGGTAAGCAATTGGCTATTCCCTTTTAACTATAGCTAAGTATCACTAAGAACAGGAGCAACAAATCCGTACCGAGAATGATTGTGCATTAACATTACTCTGGAATCAGGATGTGTTGTTGGAAAAGAAGCCCAACCTCTAAATATATAAGCTGCTGTTTTCCCACAGAGTAAAGCTAGACTCCCATTACTATAACTATACTATATACTACAACTTTAACCACATGACTATAGATTTTTAAAAATGGCCTTCAGTTGCAACTGTGAAAGAAACCAACTAAGCTAACACATTAATATCAGCTTTGGAAGATGAAATATATCTTACTTTAAACATAAAAATCGAGGACAGAATTTGTGAGTTATCATAAAATTAGTGGTGCCAATTTTTACTAGACTATCCCTTAAACAGAGTGTTTCTTTGAACCCCCACGTCTGTGGTCTGAAACTCTTGTGAGAAGCCGGCCGTACAGTACCTTGATCAGGTTGTGTCCCACAGTGTAGACAGCTGTTAAATTTCCCTTCTCTCCTGGCGCGTGCATACCTGTGCCAAACCCATGCCAAGCAACGAGGTAAGGGTTGTGAATTGTAATCCAGTATTTGACACGGTCCCCGAAGGTCTGGAAGCAGTATGTGGCATAATCATTGAAGAGATCTATCAGAGTTGCGTTTTTCCAGCCCCCATATTCCTCCTGTAGTGTCAAAGGCAAATCCCAATGGTATAAGGTAACGATGGGCTCCATGTTCCTAAGAATCAGCGAGTCCAGAAGTGCATTGTAGTATTGGAGACCTTTTGCATTCACGGCTGCTACTGTTCCATTGGGGAACAACCGTGGCCAGGAGATTGAGAACTGATAAAAAGAAACTCCTAAAAATTCCAGAGCCAACAAGTCTTTTTCCAGAAAAACGTAACTGTCGGCGGATTTGGCTGTGATGTTGACATCTCTCAGGTGTGTGTAGATGAAACGATCCCAGATTGAGGGTCCTCTCCCGTCGGTCTGCCGACTCCCTTCCACTTGAAATGCTCCAGTCCCGACACCCCAGAAAAAGTTTTTAGGGAAAGTGTCATAGAGAAACAGCTGACTTGCATTGACTGGACTCACATAATGTTTTTTATCCCATAGCGCTTTCCCGTCTCCAGAGAATCCGGTAACAGCTCGCAGCAGAACAAACGCTGACAGTACGACAGATCTTTGCAGTGCCCTGTTGGACATTGTTTTCCTAGAGCGTGTGTTTCTTTCATCAGAGCTGAAGAAAATCCATTCATTCCCTGGAGACCCTGCTGCACAGCCTGCCTTCATTTGCCACTAACTGCTGGACTGTCTTTATCAGCTCTCCAGCAAAAGCCTGTGATTGTAAAGCCCTGTCAATGATTAGCCTGGACTGGGAGACTTAGGATGGGTCAGAGAGCCACGCAGTTTGAGGGAGGTGGCCTCAGTGCAGTTAGCAACACGTGTCGTCTTCTTGGGATGAGCAAAATGAGATAGATGAGAATGCATCTCTGGCGCTAATTTGAATGTGTTAAATAAACTTATGGAAACGATGCCCAAGAGTGGCATTGTCTGTGCAGCCTTTCACATAGATCATTTCTCAATGTTTTGAACTTTAGTGAATAAGGATCTACTTTTCTATTCTTAGAGTCTTAGAGTGGTGATTTTATCATCTCCCATTTTAGGAAAAGCAATTTTACATTCAAGTCAATAGCCAGAAAAAAATAATTAAAAGTAGGCTACCACACTTCATCCAAAAACACACACCTAAGAATAATCTTAGTAAATGTCATCTGTTTTAAGAAAGCTTAGTTGAACTGCACAGTGGTGGTGAATGCCTTTAATCCCAGCACTTGGGAGGCAGAGGCAGGTGGATCTCTGCGAGTTTGAGGCCAGACTGGTGAACAGTTAGTTCCAGGACAGCCAAGGTTACACAAAGAAACCCTGTCTCAAAAACAAACAAACAAACAAACAACTTAGTTGAGCATGCTGGCTCACACCTGTAACTCTGGAGCTGGGAGACTGGAGCAGGAAGATTGCTGTGAGTCTATTAAGGCCTGTGTAAGCTGCGTAATTCAAAGCCACTTTGGCTACAAAGCAAAACTCCATCTCCAAAGAACTGCAAACCAAGCCAAGTAGGTGCTTTAGGATCAGCGCCCTTAGGAGGTGATGGCAAGAGGATCAGAAGTTCAAGGTCATTCTTGGCTACCAAAGGAATTTGAGGTCACTGGGGCTATGTAGCGTTGAATGTGGGAGATAATTTGAGTTTGAGGATTTGTTGTAGTCTATGAATTGAATTTCTTTTGGCAATACTAGGACTCGAACCCAGGACGTGTGCGTGCTAAGTAAATGCCCACCACGGGCCTACATCTCTAGTCCTCTTTTTACTCTTATTTTAAAGCAGGGGCTCACTGTGTTGCCTATGAACTTGATATGTAGTGCAAGCTGACCTGTAACTTGTGGCAATTCCCCTGCCTTAGGCCTACATCACCAGGTCCAGGAAGTGACCTAAATTAATTTTTTTAAATTTTTATTTATTTATTTTTTAAATGATGGTCTCACTACATAGCCTTGGCTGACCTGGAACTCAACTGTGCACTACAGTTTCCTGCTACACAGAAGTAGCATAAATTGTGTGGTGGTACACGTCTCAGCCCTTGAGAGGCAGAGGTAGGCAGACCCCATAGTGAGTTCCAGGCTAGCCAGAGCTACACAGTGAGAAGCTGTCTCAAAAACAACAAGAAAGTTAAATAAAATAAACAACCCAAGAAGCATAATAAGGATGATATTTGTGGATTATTATGAGGGTAAAGTTAGCACACCTAAGCCACTTCAACTAGAGATCGACACATAGTAAATGCTCAATAAACTTAAATTAAAAAACTATCCTGAGACAGGTTCTCACTCTATAGTCCAGGCTGGCTTGGAACTTCTGGAGTCCTTCTTGCCTCAGCCTCTGAGTGCCGGGCTTACAGACAAGGTTTTGTTGTGTCTTCAAGGTTGACCCAGCCTGTTATCCATGTGGGCTGCTTCAGCCTCCCCAGAGAAAAAGCATTATTTTTACGAGGAAGGAAAAAGAGTCCAGTAAGTGGCAGTCAGAGGCAGTGTTGAAAACCCGGCTTTGCCGGGCGGTGGTGGCACACACCTTTAATTCCAACACTTGGGAGGCAGAGGCAGGCGGGTCTCTGTGAGTTCGAGGCCAGCCTGGTCTACAAGAGCTAGTTCCAGGACAGGCTCCAAAGCTACAGAGAAACCCTGTCTCAAAAAACAAAACAAGGGGCTGGAAAGATGGCTCAGTGGTTAAGAGCACTGGCTGCTCTTCCAAAGGTCCTGAGTTCAATTCCCAGCAACCACATGGGGGCTCACAACCATCTGTAATGAAATCTGGTACCCTCTTCTGGTCTGCAGGCATACATGCAGTCAGAACACTGTACACATAATAAATAAAAATCTATTAAAAAAAAAGAAATGCATTTAAGTATCTGTATAACACACACAGGTAGCATCCAATACCCAGGGAGTAGCGAACGATAGCAGGATTGCTGTGGGGTGCCAAGGACATCCATCTCCAGGTGTGGCAGCTTCTCGAGCCCCGACACCTTTCAGGATCTGGAGAAGCACTCCGTTCAAGAAGATGTGCAAGCTGCGGCTCTCTAGGCCCTTGAAACTCTCCCAGTCTAGAGGGTCGAAAGGAAAGACCATTTCTACTTCCACACAGATGTCATCATGGAGGGACAGGGACAGAGCTTCTGTTGACCAGATGGCTTCAGGGTTAGCGAGTCCTATCACAAGAGAATAGGTAGGGTGACAGAGCAGGGCACCCAGCTTCTGGTGTTCTCCGCACGAGGAGACATGAATGTGTGCATTCCCATATATGTGCACGGACACAAACATACTGTGTACACAAACTAAGCTAATCATTTTTCAAAAAAGACAGCCGCAGGGTTGGGGATGTGGCTCAGTTGGTAGAGTGCGTGCTTAGCATATTTGAAGCCCTAGGTTCAATTCTCAGCACAGTATTAACTGAATGGTGGTGCATGCCTGTTCTCAGCACATGTGGTGTGGAAGCAGGAAGATCAGGAGTTAAAGGCCTGGGACTGGAGAGATGGCTCAGTGATTAAGATCACTGGCCTCTTTCAGAGGTCCTGAGTTCAGTTACCAACAACCACATGGTAGCTTACAGCCATCCATAATGGGACCGATGCCCTCTTCTGGTATGTAGGCATATATGTAGGTAGAGTACTCATACACATAAAAAATTCTCAAAAAATAATAAAATATATTTTAAAGGAAAAAAATAATTGAGTCATGATTAAAAAAATCTTAAAATAATAGTAATAAATTCAAGGCCATTCTCTCTAATTAGTGTGCTTGAGGCCAGCTTTCGTTACACAAAGTTCTGTCTTAAAGTAAAATAATTTTGGCTGGGTGGTGGTGGCGCAGGCCTTTAATCCCAGCACTCGGGAGGCAGAGGCAGGCAGATCTCTGTGAGTTCAAGACCAGCCTGGTCTACAAGAGCTAGTTCCAGGACAGGCTCCAAAGCCACAGAGAAACCGTGTCTTGAAAAACAAACAAACAAAAAAAATCTTAAAAAGATCAATCTGGGGAGGTGGCTCAGTAGCTAAGTGCTTGCTGTATAGGCAGCAAGAGCGAGGACTAGAGTTTGGATCCCCAGAACTCACGCAAATGCCAGGTGGGCGAAGCAGCCCCCCCCCAAATTCCAGTGCATCGGAGGTAGAAATTGGAGAGAGTTTGATCAAGATCCTCTACCTCAATTTACAAGCTAGATGTGGTGGTGCGTTCCTGTAATTCCAGATCTTGGTGGGTGAAGGTAGGAGAATCAGGAGTTCAAGGTCATCCTCAGATGTGTGGTCAGCCTGAGAGCTATGTGAGACCTTGTTTCTAAAACAATAGTAACAAGATCTATATAAATGGAGCGATAGACCAGTTACATGGATTAAAAAAATATTATGATTTTCTTCTGCAATCCCAAGACTAGAGGTGTGGCTTTGCTGGTAGAGCGCTTGCCTTGCCTCTCTAGGCCCTGGCTTTGATCCCCAACACTGCATACTGAGGATGGCGTTACATTGTTTGAGGCCAGCCTGGGACACATGAGACTCTATCTCAAAAACAAAAGCAAAAACTCAATAAAACAAAATAGCCAATTTTCTATGGACTTTGATCTATAGTCTCAATAAAATCTCAGTAAAGATCCAGCTGGAAAACACCAACATCTTCACCCAAAACTTTTTATCCCCAGCTCCACTCCTTACCCAGTGAGTGATCCCTGCCCTGCGTCCTTCCAGCTCCTGGCAACTATTTCTCTACTTTATGTCTATAAATCTGAGCACGCCATGAACTTTATCTTGGCAGGATAACGGGGACTTCTACTTTGTGTCTAGCTTTTTAATTTAGCGTGATCCCAGGTTTGATGCACGGTTGCTCTTGTTGTTCCTGCTGCTGCTATTTTTTTTTTTTTTAATTTTTAAATTTTGGGAAAAGCAAAAACCCCAGGATAGCCAAAACAATCCTGGGCAACAAAAGAACTTCTGGAGGCATTACAATCCCTGACTTCAAACTCTACTACAGAGCTACAGTACTGAAAACAGCCTGGTATTGGCATAAGAACAGACAGGAGGAACCAATAGAAGACCCGGATATCAATCCACACATCTTTGAACACCTGATCTTTGATAAAGAAGCAAAAAATATCAAATGGAAAAAAGAAAGCATATTTAAAAAGTGGTGTTGGTATAACTGGATATCAACAAGTAGAAAAATGAAAGTAGACCCCTATCTATCACCATGCACAAAACTCAAGTCCAAATGGATCAAAGACCTCCACACAAAGCCAGTCACACTGAACCTTATAGAAGAGAAAGTGGGAAGTACACTTGAATGCATTGGCACAGGGAACCACTTCCTAAATAGAACCCTAGCAGCACAGACACTGAGAGAAACAATTAATAAATGGGACCTCCTGAAACTGAAAAGCTTCTGTAAACCAAAGGGCACGGTCAAGAAGACAAAACAACAGCCTACAGAATGGGAAAAGATCTTCACTAACCCCACATCAGACAGAGGTCTGATCTCCAAAATATACAAAGAACTCAAGAAATTGGACACCAAAAGAACACATAATCCAATAAAAAAAAATGGAGTACAGACCTAAACAGAGAATTCTCAACAGAGGTATCTAAAATGGCTGAAAGACACTTAAGGAAATGTTCAACATCCTTAATCATCAGAGAAATGCAAATCAAAACAACTCTGAGATTCTATTTTTTTAAAATATTTTTTAAAGATTTATTTATTATGTATACAGTATTCTCAGTATTCTGTCTGCATGTGTGCCTGCAGGCCAGAAGAGGTCACCAGATCTCATTACAGATGGCTGTGAGCCACCATGTGGTTGCTGGGAATTGAACTCAGGACCTTTGGAAGAGCAGGCAGTGCTCTTAACCACTGAGCCATCTCTCCAGCCCCCTGAGATTCTATCTTACACCTGTAAGAATGGCCAAGATCAGAAACACTGATGACAACTTATGTTGGAGAGGTTGTGGGGAAAAGGGAACACTTCTGCATTGCTGGTGGGAATGCAAGCTGGTACAACCCCTATGGATGTCAGTGTGGCGATTTCTCAGAAAATTAGGAAACAACCTTCCTCAAGACCCAGTAATACCACTTTTGGGTATATATCCAAAGGATGCTCAATCGTGCCACAAGGACATGTGCTCAACTATGTTCA
>PVIU01020861.1:0-32997 GCA_004026605.1 Ondatra zibethicus | reverse complement strand
AAAAAGGTACCAAGCCATGTGGCTAACATATACTAGAATGACTTATATTAATTAATACAAGTTATAAGAGTTAATAAGAAGCCTGAGCTAATGGGCCAATCAGTTCATCATTAATATAGACTTCTATGTGATTTCTTTGGGGCTAAATGGCTGTGGAACCTGGTGGGAGGACAGAAACCAGGCAGTACAGAAACCCCAACAAGCAGGCCCCCATGTTACAACCTAAAGACCTAACTTCCTCTAACTGTGTGCACCCTTCAAGCATCTGGCCATTTCTTTCCCAATTGTAACCAAGATTTAATGTATAAACTTTGGAGAGGCACCTACTATCAAATCATAACTAGGATAGTTCTCAACAATTAATCAATGATTTGAATAACCTTATATAGTATTTCACTCCACTTTTTTTCTTTGCTTTGTCAAAGTGCACTCATTATTTAGTTACCTAAACATACTGAAAACTATATAGGGGTGTCAAAATGACATTCTAGCCTTCTCAGACAGACTCTGTTGCATTAAAGAACTAGTAGGTCAAATATCATGTGGCCCATATGCATTTTGTTCGTCTCTTTGATTCTCTTCCTTCTTTTGTATATTTTCCTCTAGGCACATTATATTTGAGTGTCTCTGTGTACCATTATTAACATCCACTCCTACCTTCATTCTTCTGTCTTTTCATTCTCTACTCCTGCCCTGTAGATCCATGAAGCCCCAGATAAAATTCATACACATATGCCCCCCACACACGCAGAGACAGAGAGAGAGAGAGAGAGAGAGAGAGAGAGAGAGCCTTTTCTTACCTTTCCAAGCCAAAGAGCAGAGCTCACTTTCTCTTTGAAACTGTCCTTGTACTGCATCTGCACTTGCATGGGTAATTTTATCTCTAATTTGCACTAGTGAAACGAGCTTCATTGCTTTCCAGCTCCTGTCCTACGTCAGTTAAACTCTCAGATCTCAGCATGCTCACCTGCAAAGGTGAATGATCTAGAATAGTTGTGAACTTCAGTGTTACATAGCCCAATAGGGACCATCTCATATAGTTGCTTAGCCTGTATCCTACCCATTATGCATGTAGCTTTTCACAAGGGATTAATTCATACTAACACATGAAAACACCTTGATCAATGGCCATTAACTCAATAGATAATTGGGTCTTCAAATGAGAGGCCACTCTGTAGGAAGACTTTCCAAGGTACTGAAAATATATATATACTTCCTTTCTTGTGCCTCACCATAAACTCAGGGAGTGGGAACTAGCTTTATTCTCATTTTGTCAGAGAAACCTGGTCTCCAACAAGTGTCTTGTCAACATTAAGAAGAGAGATAGACATCTAAATGTTCATCATCCCTGGAAAGGAGGTCCATAACAGCATGAGGCTGGATGAAGGAGCGTCTAAAGATTCTTTTGATGCAGAGGACCACATTCTAAGTTAAAATCTGTGTGGGGACTTAAATAATCCTACTTTTAATCACCCTAGCTCTCTCTTCCTTTCAATTTCATATCAAGCTGAAGTAACCAGACAACCTCTGACTATCTTCCTGACTTTGTCATTTATATCATACTTTAACAAAATTACATGGCCCGAAGTAGAATATTCTTATTCCCTTTGGTGCCTCATAGCAAATATGTGAGACTCCTCCCTGCATTTCACAAATGGAGAACCTAAGTTACACAGAGACCAGGCAACATGCCCACAGTGCATAGTCAACAACTGAGCTCATTCCAGTCAAACCCACCACATCTGAGTTGGCAGTTTTGAAGTGTTTGATTAAATCTCAGTTGCTACAGGCTGAGCATCCCTTATCCAAAGCCCCCAAATTTGGAATGTTCCCCAAACGGAATTTGGAGCGCTTCTGGAGTACTGATTTCTCTATTAGGAATGATCAACAGATGAATGACATAGTCCAAATTATCTAAAATATGTTTATGCCTATATATTTTGAATAAGGGGTACTCAGCTGTATTTTGACTACTTTGAAGAGTAGATGGAGACAACTATTGGATCCTCCTAACTCTAACCTCACTCTTGC
This sequence comes from Ondatra zibethicus, assembly GCA_004026605.1. Classification (NCBI taxonomy): domain Eukaryota; kingdom Metazoa; phylum Chordata; class Mammalia; order Rodentia; family Cricetidae; genus Ondatra; species Ondatra zibethicus. The sequence continues at coordinate 30,966 of PVIU01020861.1, read as the reverse complement.
TCTTTCCTTAGACTACCCTATACCTGACTTTGCCTAGGCTAACCCACCCAGGGATGATAACAGCGTCTGTTGCATGGCACTGCCTTTGAGCCAAGGACTGTTCGCCATGCTTTCTGTGTCCATACCCTAAACCACCATGTGAGTATCTGCCATACCCACAGCACCGAGTGAAATCCAGTGCTTTTTTTCCTTCTCCTCCCCTCTTTTTATCTGTATCTTTTTTTTATCAGTATCTCCATTTGACAGATCAAGAGCATGGGACACAAAGAACTCAGGTAACTTTGCAAAGCCTCACAGCTAACATTCACCAGCTGGGATTGGAATCCAGTGTGGCCTCAGAAATCTTTCCTCTCAGCCACCATGTCACTCCACCCCTCTGGTGATTCCCTGGGGAGAGCCACCCAAGCTATCAGAGTACCCATCACGCCTGAGCATTTGAACTGCTCAGCCCCAGGCATATGCTATTAATTCTGTAGTTTGCTTTCATCCATGCGGCTGGGCTCCACAGACCTTTGGGTACCAAATTTTCTCTCTGGAAATCTGCTGGAGTCCTTGTCATGGACAGCTGCCTGGACCACTCACTTTTGCCCAACCCAAGTTTTCTGGAAATCTGCTCTGCCTGCTCCACTAGACACCCAGTTACCACCCTCCAGGTCTCCCCAGTGACCTCCCCACCCTGTAAGTGCAGCTTGTTTCTAGAGAAGCTGTACTCAGGCCCAACTCCAAATGCCTGTTGTGACATCCTAAAAGAATCTGACTGAGGCCCCTTGGGTGTTTGTTAGCCCTGTTCGCATAACTTGAAGGCTAAGTGGTCAAGAGGAAAGAGCCAGCTGAGCGCCTCCGTAATAGTTATGAGCACGCTGACCAAATTACTCAGCCATCCTGACGTTTATCAGCTGCAAACATTAAGGCGATGATGCCTAACTTGTAGTGGTGTTAGTGGGTTCAGTAAGGTCCTGTGTGTTATATGTGAGCTGGGGCACACTGGGGGAAGAGCTTTCTCCACCGTGGGCATGCTCTAAAGCCCAGTATTTCATACTTAAAAAAAATTCAGTGGGGAAAGAGAAAAAGATTGAGTTTCATGTTTTCTTGAAATAAACTACAGAAAAACATCCTTCAGAGGGCATGCCCTCTGCAGTAATTATTCCTGCGTCTTCTTCCTCTTCTTTACTGGAAAAATAGCAGATACATTTGTTATAAATTGTATGCTCCTTTTCTCAAAGGTATGATTCAAATAGCAATAAACCAGTATATCACAAGCAGCTTCTCAAAAAAAAATAAATAAATAAAAAGGACTTTAGAATTACTGTGTCAAGATTCTACATGCTGTTATTTTGTGATTTGAGAAAGGGTCTCACGGTCAGGCTACAGCTGATCTCAAATTCAAAATTTTCCTGCTTGTATTCTAATGGTTGCCCTGAGAAACTGACCTTCAGACTGTAGATCCACAGGAGTCCACATGCAAAGAGCATTAGCGTCGTCAGGTTGGAGACTGTGCTGCTAATTTCAAGTGCTTGTCCCATTTTGTGCTAGCTGCATGACCTACGGGGAGATACTAAACCTCTCTGGGCTATTAACTGCAGAAACAGGAATACCACTGCTCTGCACAGGTATGTTTCAGTTTGCGCAGACATGACATCGGTGGAGTGGCTGAACCACGACGAACTCTCAGCCAGTGAGATCCTTTCCACCCCTCTACCACACTGCCGTGCTAACACTAATAACAGCAACAAAAAGAATGAAGGGGACAAAGGATGTAGCTCAGCAGTAGGGTACTTGCGCAGCATACAGGCAGCCATGAGTTCAGTCCCCAGCATGGGGAGGGGTTGAGCGATGGTGTTTAAACGTGGTAATTTCAAGCTTCAAGGATCTCAGAACAAAGAAAGAGGCTCCTTCCTGACCACAGCGCTGCTGAGCTGGGCCAGATCCTGCCAGCTGCAAGCCTCTGGGGGAATTTCAATGTCTGAAGGCCGGGGGCAGAAAACAGTGAATGGGACCTGAATATTGCATTTGGCACCAGAACATCTCCAGTCCACATACAGAGCTGACATTCTGTGAGCTCTGTCATCTTCTGGCCCACCTCAAGAGCAGAAAGGAAGATTCACCAGTCAAAAGCCAAGCGTGTTTCCTTCACTTAACTTCATAAAAGCCCTCCTCCGTGTGTAATGCTAGCTTCACCTGACATTGGACACCCGACTTTCAAGGGGTTTCCGGGGTTTGCCAAGGACACATGGTTCATGGGTATGGACCTAGCTCTCAGACTCCAGAGATTAACTTTACCTGAGTAGGTACAGATCCTTAAGGCATGCATGTCTTTACCTGAGACCTCAAAGAACAGTTGCCCTATTTCCTGGGTTGCTCATGGATGTGACAGCTGCTATATTTTGTTAAATATAAAACATTTGCAGAGGGAAGATGCCCCATGCATTGTGGCTACAGGGGAAAACACTAACACCAAAGTCCCAGGCAAGGGTATTGCACAAAGGGACACTTCAGTCCCAAGTAAGGAGCATATTTCCAGGAGTGCTGTGGAGTGGCCTGGGCTTTTCCAGGAAATAAGAACAGCAATATGGCTCATTTATCCCCGTGAGCAACAATCTAGCTCTTGGCACCTGGACCTCCCACTGCACGACTTCCACCGACTCAGCGAGGGCTCCCCATCCCCCCTCTTATCACAGACACTCTGTAGCCACCATTTCTGTTTCTGATGGAATCCTGAGGTTTCTGTGAAGTCACCCGAGCCCAGGGACTTGACCTGAATCTAGTTTAATCAACTTTATCACAGCCCCTGGGGTTAGGGTGGGTATGGAAGGAGAGCAGTTTTCCTGAATCCTGGCTCTGGCTGTTTCAACATCTGTGCAAAACAAGGGAGTTTACCACATAGCCCTCTCACAATGAAGTACTCAGTCAATGCTTGGCTCCCTGAAGCAACCTTCACAAAGAAAAATACCATGAGAAATTCCTTTACTTTTCCTTCCTTCACACAGGGTATGCACAAAGGCCAACCATGGAGAAAGAGTCCTCAGGCCCTGGTTCTCCCTGCAGATTATTATTCTACTACCAGGTATGAAAGCAGGCCCAATGGGCTCTCTGTACTGTCTGGGTGCAGGCTGAGCAGGGATCAAGGCAAAGGGACAACACAAGAGCAATGTTCCTTGTAGGTCCAAAGTGTCCCCCCAAATGGCAGTACTGATGACAATGTCCTAAACAGAAGGACTTTTGTTGACTGAGTTTTCTGTCCTGCCCGGTTTCCGCATTCGTTAAGTCCCAAAGAAATCACACACAGGTCTACATTAATCATAAACTGATTGGCCCATTAGCTCAGGCTTATTATTAACACTTATAACTTATATTAGCTCATTATTCTTATCTATGTTAGCCACGTAGCTCAGTACCTTATTCAGTGGGGTAGTCACGTCTTGCTTGTTTTGTGGCTGTGGTCACACTGCCAACCAGGAGTTCCTTTTTCACAGAATTCTCCTCTTCTCATTGACTGGCCTCTACCTCCTGACTGGTTGTCCTGCCTATACTTCCTGCCTGGCTACTGGCCAATCAGCATTTATTTAAAATATAATTGACAGAATATAAACCATTGTCCCACACCAGACTTTGGCTAGGTAAACAAAAGGATTGTTACTGGGCAGGTTTTGTGGGGGCTAAAGTTATGTTTTAAGTTTTAAATTATTGTGCTTAAGAGATGTGTAAAACAAATGCCTCTGACCTGTAAGCCCCACTTGCCCAAGGACAGGTCACTTCCTGGAATGCTGGGGCAGTTCACGTAAGATAATAAGCCAGGTGTTTTCACTTGTATAAACAAGGTTGGTTGCCCCAACTACACACGATGTGCTTGACCACTGAGAGGCAGGAAGTCTGTAGAGAGGAAGTACGTCAGGATGTATGTTCAGACCCATTGGACGAAGGCAGGAAGTCTGTAGCTTTGTGGTGTTTGCCTGTATAAGCACCTGACTAATGTATTTCACAGCCATTCTCTGGGCATCCTGGTCTGGACCTCATTAGTGTCCATCTTCCTGGCCAGTATTTAATAAAGCTTCCTTCAAATTTGGGTATGCCAGTGGCATCTTTTCATTGTCATTATGTGAAACTGTGCCTGTTGGGTTCATATGTCTTTAGCACTGCTGTCCACTCTACTGAAATCGCATCTGTCTTTTTTCAGCTGTGTCCCTTCTGCACAGTAGTACTGAGCACACAATATGTACTCATTCAATTAGAATGTACAAAAAGAATGAAGGCCTAGCAGGGGATCTCCTCATAGTTGAAGGTGTTTGAGCAGATTTTCTCGTGTCTTTTTCCTTTTCTGCCCCCTTTACAAGTGTGTTTTGTGGGAGGGGAAGGTCTGAATGTATCAGAGAAGCATGGATGAGGATTTGTACAGATCTTGTACGGCCGCAACATCTTTGAGATTCTGTGGTGCAGTCATCACCCATCATACCCAGCAAAGTCTGCCCTCCTGGATAACTTCCCTATACCCCATTTCCCCTGCTAGAAGGGCACCTCCCAGGAAACAGCCTGCCTCAGCTCAGTTGGCCTCCTGACTTGTATCCAGCACAAAGAACGACTGTGTTGGAATTTCTGGGAACCACTGCCTAGGACTGCAGGGGAGGCTCCCACAGCTTCTTTAAGAAGCCTTAAGAGGTTAAAGTTTTCTCTGAACACAAGCCTACACAGCCCTTAGAAACACATCTAAATTACCTGTTCCCAACGGGTATTTTTGGTGGGCCTATGGGCTCTTAAAAGCTTCAAAAACCACCACTCGGCCTGTGCCTCATACGGAGCAAGTTCAATACACAGTAAGTTAAAGACAGAGCCACTTTGAATTTTGCATGATCTTTTCATGAAACCCTCTGCTCCTATCCAAGGGGTTCAAAATGGAGAGGTTGATGTACAGTGCTCATTACCCCAGAGGTCACATGCTTCCCCCAGAAAGACCACTGCCCCAAATCAGCATCAAACTGCAGGTAGCCTCTGATAGGAAGCTTGGTGCAAGTCTATCTTCTTGTTCACACTCTCTCCATGGATTTCATAATATTATAGCATGTTATGGATTACTACAAATGCTTACACACTCAAGCCCTCAAGTATACAGTCACGTGCTTGCACACATATGAACTGCGGTACAATCGGAAAACTGTTTAGCAGATGGATAGCAGTGAGCGAGAAAGAACATCTAGCCAATCAAGTTTCTTTCTGTTGCATTTGTTTTTCCTTCCTTCCTTTTTCCCTTTCTTCTTTTTTTCTTTCCTTTCCTTTCTTTTATTCCTTGCTCATACATTTCCTAATGTATAAATGTTACTGCATGCCACATACAGGCTGTCTGTTTCCATGAGAAAGCTATGCTTGGAGGCAGATAGAACAGGAGGATTTCTCAAGGAGTCTAAAATCGATTCTCTGAGGGCCTTGTACAATGTGTACAGGAGCATGAGGTGCAATATACCACTATCCATTCTCTTCAATCCCAGGAAAGAATGAGATCCCCGGGCCCCAAAGGGCTTCGTCAGCTTCTATGCAGACACATTTCACTTGCTTCCCTAGTCACGCATAAATGGCTCGATGCTACAAGACAAGATTCCAGTATAAGATGATATAGGAGAGGAAAGAGAGATCCACTCCCAGCTAGGTACATCAGGCAAGATCCTGGGGCTATGGTAAGGTAGATTTCTTCTTCTTCTTCTTCTTCTGAAATCAGTCTCCTTTCTGCACAAATAAACTATCTCCAGTTTATGCACAGACATCACAGTCTGTGCAGGGTTGGGGGGCTTACCTACAAAATTTCACTCTGATTCGAAGCACCTGAATTAAGAGAAGGCCCTGTCAATCTTCCTCCTGTGACATCTGTTCTACTAATCGGCCAGCATACTGCCCACAGGGCAGGAAGTTCTGAACAATTGACACAGTCACTGAAAGCTATTGTTTTGCTGAGCCACAGTCTGTGTCTCTGTGGTTTCCACCTACTGCTTCTGTGTTATGCAGTTGGAGCATCATCAGGCTGATGAGTTCCATGGTCACAAAAGTCTCATGATGGGCAAAGACACCCTGTACACGCATGGTCCATGAATGATTCTCTCCATCCAATTAGACACCTCTTTCTTCCTCCTGTCGTGAAAAGGCAGTGGGATAAGGCAGAGAGGTTACTGGTTCTAGAAATAGACCAATGAATCCAGCTTAACAGACAGCTGAATGGCCCACAGCTTGCAAATATTTGGGTAATGTATCTCACCTCATGGAGCATTGCTTGCCTTATTTGCCCAATAAAGATAACTGCAGAGGTGAATTATATTAATCCATGTAGAAATATAATCAGCATGCCCGAAAGATTGCAAATATACAGAAGATATTGTAAATTTGAGATGGAAACCCTGCGCGACAAATTGCTCTCCTCTCTAGGAACTAACAGGGAGCCCATTTGGGAAGATCTCGGGTTGAACAAGTTCTTAGGAGTGCGAGACATTTACAGATGAGTGAAATCTTTCAAAGGTATTCAAAATCTCCACCTAGATCAGAGATGCCTAAACGTCAGTAATGCACCAGAATGCCTGGAGATCTTGTTAAGGAGAGTCCTTGGCCTAGAGTACAGGAGGTTGGGATGGGCTTGAGAATGTGCCTGCCAGGTCCCAGGAGGGAGGTGATGCTACTTCCAGAAACACACTCCTGAGACGAAAGCAGTGGCTCTAACAGCGATTTCCGCAGGTACTGCTCACCTGCCCTGGTGCTGTCACTCAGTTATCCTGACAGTTCTTCAGGGTAGCCATGGAGTTGGGTCCTGTTTCCTTATTTATTTGAGGCAGGGTCTTACTATATTGTCTAGGCTGGACTTGAACTCAATCCCCCGACTCTGCTTCTCAAGGGCTAACAGGCTCAGCACTGCTTCAGAGACAAAGACAAAGACATCCACCCTAGAAGCTCATGAACTTTCCTTTTGATAGTAACAGTGCTAGAGAGGGAATCCAGCTCCCATGACCCTAGGTGCACAAGCTCCATTACCAAGTACTTGTAAACCAGGGCACAGAGTGGGTACATCTTACTGATGATGTAGCTGAATTCATTTTCAAATCCAGAGCCAACTGATCCCAAAGTCCAAGCACTTCACTCCATCCGGTATGAATAATGTGTTGAAGGGCATGTCCATTCTCTCTGGAAGCCAGGGACCTGCCTGATTTTCATTCTGTCCCTTCCTTTTCCCTTGGGTCTTCTAGGTAATTGCCTGCTCTCTACACTCTCTTGACAGAGTAGAGCTGGTTTTTTTTTTGGGGGGGGGGGGTCAAATGACCACAGCAGGCGATGAAGGCAGAGCAGCCCATTTCTTGTTTCTTCATTTCTCCTTAGCTAGTGTTTTCTCTTCAGAGCTTACAAAAAAAATGGGGCCTCTGCAAATGGGGAACTGGCCAGTCAGCTGCACGGGCCTTGGCATGCCGTGTTCATTAGGGCTGGGCAGGCCTTGAGAGAGCACCTGGGCTGTGAAAAGTAAACTTGTCTCAGTTCTCTAGTCCCTGCCTCCCTTCTAGAATGGAGCCCCAGTGCAGCTGCCAGGCACTAATGCGACCAATTATTTCTGTCCTCAGTTACTAGGTAATAAATCCAGTCTTGGCACCAAGTTGCAGGTTTGGCGTGGGAGAAAGCTTGGTTTTGGGATCAACTGCAGCTCCTTGCTGTAGGGTTGTGGTTAGGAATCTCAAATGTGAAATAAGAGTGTTGCTATAGGGACCTCATCATGGCCCTGTCAACCACCAGCTGTGTGTGACGGTCACGTTCTTACGCTACTCTCCAGGAGAAAATAGATATAGAATCCTCTGCCGTCGCTGTTCTGCTTTGGTTATTTGAATGCCTGGAACATTTGCCCCCTTCAGTTAAACCCAAGCATCACCTCTTAAAAGGCCTTCCCCACATCCCATCTGAAATTCCTCTTTTGTTCTCTGAATTATCATCCTATTTCTGTCTTCTTTGGCCTAAAATGAAATCTGTCATTTATCTTAGTATTCTGGGGGACGTGTGTGTGTGTGTGTTTGTGTAAAACTGTTATATGTTGTAGGTAACATCTGAACAGCCTTCTGAGCAAGCACCTGGCAGCCTGTTCTGCAAAATGCACTCCCCTGAGATTGTGAGGCTTGGTGCCATAATTCACATCTTCAACTGTTTGTGCAACAATTCAGGTTTTAAAACTCAAAAACTAAAACAAAGCGCAGCAGTAAACTGAGTGTTATACATAGCTGAAATGCTTCTTATTTATTAGTCTAGCTTTGTTATTTTCAGTGATGATTATTGCATGCTATAAATTTGGTTTTTCTTTTAGAAATGGCAAACAAACTGGAAAAGGACAATCACTGCTTGGAACTCAGTAGAAAGGGTAAAGGACACAAAGTAAACAGTTAGAAGATAAGATGGTAAATTTACTTATAAAACAACACACAGGCTCGCCACATGATAAAGCACACAGCAAAAATATAACTTAGGTATAGGCAGGAGCGAGAGACAGGGAGGCATGCCAACGGCTGACAGACACAGCACAGTGGAAATGAACATGAATGTGCATGTCGTCACAGAGCGTCAGGAGTCAGCTCCCAAACACCCCCATTGACTACCTTTTTGTCCTAACTGGTGGATGACTTGTCTTTCCAGACCTAATCCATATGTCTGTCTGTCCTCTGGATCCTAGTTTCTGAGTTCTTGGTACCCAGGGCTGTGTTGCTTAAGATGTACTCAGTTGCTATTTAATGAATGAGTTCTCAGGGTTTAAGGCACAGTACAATAGGGGTGACAGGTGACAGAGGGAGACAACAGCAAAATCGAAGACAAGAATGATGAGGCTCGGGAGAAACGAAGGGAGGGGACCCTTGGATTGGTGTTTCACAACGCATTGGCCCAGAAGTTTAGACAAAGCAGCATTTAAATGCAGAAAAATGTTTGCTAGCTTCACAACCCTAACAAATATAATTAGAACCCGACAGATTGCTAATTCTCAGAAAAGGAATGTCAGAGCTATTATTTTCTAAGTTCCTCAGATTTTATAATTCATAGGTTGAATTGTCCATCTTGGTCTAGTATCTTTACTAATAAATGGGGCGGGGGAATGCTTTGGTTAAGAAGGTGGTTGAAAAAATGCAGGATTTGGAACCAAATAGATTCAGCTTGGGAAGAGATCTTGGCCTCTTTCTATGAGAGTTTAGACAACCCGGTTTTTCTGAGCTTTGGGTGTCTTTTTCATAAAGCAGACTAAGACTTCAAGCTTTACTAAGGCAATTAAATTGTGTTTCTGTTGTCTTAGGACTGCCTGAAAAACTCCAAGTTTAAAATAACAGCAATAGCTTTCTCCCAGAATGCAGTGGGCTGGCTGGATCAGCTGCACAACACTTACTAAGTCCCTTTTCTACTTGCTGCCCTGCAAGCTGGGCTGGGATCATCGGAAGTCTTAACTGAGCTTGGCATCCAAGATGGTTCCTACAATTGATGTTGTCTGGGGCTCACCTGGAACTGTCAGTGTAGAGCACTTGCACATGGACTTTCCACGCGGCATGAACATGCTACAGCCCGAGGTTAGAGACCAAGACGAAATAGCTCAAGGGTCAGCATGGAGAATGACCCTAAGGACCCTCATGAAAAGCCAATCTCCAGATATTCAAGTCTTCCTATAAAATGGGATAGCATTTTTTTTAAAGTAACATACAAATAACCTCCTGTAAACTTAAAATCACTATAGATTACTTATATTTCCTAAAATAATAAGTTCTATGTAAATAGTTGTAAAGTATTATTAAACAAGAATAACAGGATAAACTTGTGCATACTCGGCATGTATACAATTTAAAAGAAAAATGTATACATGACTCTGGATATAGAACTTGCAGAAACAGGGCCTACTATCTCCAAAGGACCCCAGAGCTAACTGCAAAGCATTTAGGCTCTTGCCTTGGTGGTCCTAGATCATCACTGCTGCCACGTTCCATAGGCCAAGTAAATCACAGAAACTACCCCAGCTTCCAAGGAAAGATTCATGGGTTTTCCCTTGTGATGTATGGAACAGTAACACATACTGAAGTGGCAAAGGAATTGGGGCCAGATATTGTTGGAGCCCATCAACTCTAAAACACATGACGTGTCATAGATTCGTCCCTCCCATTTTCACATTAACTTACTAACTTTAAAAGATTTGTTTAACACACAGTTTTTAAAAACTGAGGGAAATGGAGTTGGAAAGATACTAAAGAGAGTCCTCTCTTATTCTGTAGCTGATAACACCAAAGGAATGGAGTACTGAACCCTTTACCTCCACCAGCTGCCTCCTAGGGTCTCAGTGTAGCAGATCCTACTGTGTGCTCAGGAAGCATGGGTTCTCTGCATTGCTTTGCTTTAATAGACCATATCCATTTCTGCAAGTCAGCAGTAAAGTAAGGCAGTCAGACATTCCCAGGTATGCAATGATATTTCTGCCACAGTTACAGCTCTTCTACCTTATGATTTAAGGACATTTGTTTAACTTCTCTGGCCTTCAAGTCTCTCATTTTAAAGAAGTGTTAATAAAAAAAGATTTCTCAGGACATTGTCAGTGTAGTTGTCATTAAAGCCAAGTAGCAGACACAAGTTTGCAAATTAGTATCTGGAACCGACTTTTGTTTCTTATTCAAATTCACACTAGCCCTATGACATGGGGATTGGAGTCTCTTCATAGATAAACTGAGCCTCAGAAAGGTTAAGTGGTTTCCTAGTATCAAACATTAGAGAACTTGTTTCTACCAGTCAAGCATATTTCCACCCCAGATCCCACGACCCTTCCTTCCTACACACATCCTTTGAGGTCTGCTTTGAAAAGCAGAGCAGAGGATCTGTGTAATAACAAGTTGGCTGCAGAGAGTATTTTTTTTTCCATTAGTGGGAGGGAAATCAAATTTGGTCTTCCCAATGACATAGTAGTTTGTTGAGTTTTCAAAGTTTTTGTGTTTCATTGATCTCAATAGCACTTGAGAAAACAATGGTATTACAATCATAAAGATGAGAAAAATCGAGGCTTATCTTTGGCAAAATCAACATGGCTCCATTTCACACTCTACTAAGAGTATTCCCATCGCAGGTTTTACAGATAGGAAAGTACAAGAAGAAATATAACAGAGATCCCAGAAAACAGTGAACCTTATATTTTATCAGGCTAATGTCATCATGACTTTTTGTAAAGCCGGCTGTGAATCTTTACACACACACACACACACACACACACACACACACACACACACACACACACAGAGTGATGTCCCTATAATGACATGACTAACAATGGATAATCAGAACAAGAATAAGGCAAAAACCATGTGGGGAAAGAGGAAAAGTAGCTCTCTCCAGTTAATAGACTTTGGCAAGACCTCAAAGGAGACTCCTCTCTTCTGTCCACCAGGCAGAAGAAGTTGCACCACTTCCCCCATCCACTAGCTCATTCCTTTTAGTTTCTATGCCTGTTCTCCTTCAGATGCTCAGTGGTAGCCAGTCTTTGGAAGAGAGCAACTCTCATTGTCATGTGGTACTTTTTTTTTTTAAGAAATATTATTTGATAAATGTGCTAAGATCCCAAGAGGGAATGACTTGAAATGTGTTTTTATTGTTGATTGTTTTTTTGTTTGTTTTGGTTGCTCTCTTTTCAAACTTTCCTGCCCTACAACCAAGAAGATGCATTTGGGAGTCTTCCATCATATTCAGGTCTGGAGGTGTAGTTTATGCTCCCGCATCTATCTGTCTCTCCAACCGCCCTCCAGGCTCATGTGTGTGAAAACTTGGTCCTAGCTGGTGGTGTTGTTTGGAAAAGTTGTAAAACTCTTGGGAATGGGTCCTGTGGCTCAGAAGAGGGTCACTCGGGTGGGCCTTGAGGGTAGTGTTTATTCATTTTTGGTTTCAGCTCTGAGCTTTGCTTGCTTCTTTGGCAACATGTTAAGCAGTCTCTCACTTCAGCTCTTGCCTTAAGGTCAGAGCTGCTCCAGCCACCATGACTTCTCTGCCATGATGAACAATGCAACAGAATAAAGCAAAACATTCTTTAAGTTGATTCTGCCAAGTCTTTTGTCACAGTTATGAGTAAAGTAATAAATAACCCCCATCCCCTTTTCCTTTATGTGGAGTCAGTATTTTGAGAACATTCCATTTCTAAAAGGGAAAGAGATGGCTAGATAGATAGATAGATAGATAGATAGATAGATAGATAGATAGATAGTAGGTAAGTAGGGAGAAGGAGAGAGAGAGAGGAGAGGAAGAGAGAGAGAGATGGATACTCACATACATAATAGGAGCTTCATGAGAAAAACTCTCTGACTGAAGGGAAGCCCAGATTCTTCACAATGTGTTATCAGGCTGTCCAAAACCATGGGGTCAACCCCCTGTACACAGTTTCCTTGATTAATTGCTTCACCTTCTTTGGCCTGAGAAATTAGGCTGCTCCCCAGAAGAAGGTATTCCTGAGCTGCCTCCAGTCGGCACGCTGTGAAGTATCACAGACAGGGGCAGCACAGCCCTTCAGTGCAGGGGCTTCTCCAGTTCTTACTGGCTTGTCATGCCCTTGAAAGATGTATACCAGGTCCAAAGGTAACATCACCTCACTGTTTAGCAAGTACTCAACTTATTCTTCTGTTTTAAAGTCTGGGTTTCCCTGAGACAACCTTCTGATACCTCAGAACATGGTCTTGTTAGGAAGAGACCTTGGGCAAGTCACTATCCTCTCTGAGCCTAACTCTTTTAACACAATGTTTAGACTTAGTGTCACTAAAATATAGTGGTGTGTAAGATAATAACCTCTAGACCAAACAGACCTCGTTTCAAACTTCTGCTCTGAGTCTGAGAACCTTAACCTCATATAAGACTCAGTTCCTTTTCTATGAAGCAGGATTATTAAAAGCAATTACCTAAAATTAAGTGAAATAAGTTATATAAAGGATTTAACAACATACTTGGTTTATAGTATTGTGTGTCACTCATGAGTGTTCACCTGTATGTGGAGTCCAGAGGACAAGTGCCCTCTTTTTTTTTTTTTTTTTTTTTTAGAGAGGGTGTCTAATTGTCTGGAACTTGCCAAGTAGGCTAGGTTGACTGGCCAGTGAGACCACTTGTCTTTCTGTCCCCAGCACTGGGATTACAAACATTGACTAGGCAGAAGAAAGAATCATTTCCCCAGCCTTCTAAGTATTTAATAATAGAAAGTTGCTGCAGTGTGAAGACTATCATTATCTTTATTGTTGTTATGCTAAAATGGCTTGGATTTCAAAAAGGCAAAGTTCTACCCTCGTGTTCTTTGTGTAAGTTAAGATTAGTCTCAGCAGGGTGTGTTTGGAATAATGTCTCCCAGGAGTCACACAGTACAGAGAAAGAGAGAGAGAGAGAGAGAGAGAGAGAGAGAGAGAGAGAGAGAGAGATTTAGAGCTTGCAGCGGCAGCGGTAGCACTCTTGCCCTTAGGGTCCTTCTTGCCAGTTTGCTTGCCCTGACGGCCCAGGTCTAAGTTCCAGCTGCTGCATGCTAGTCTTATGCGGGTCAGGCAGCCAGGAGGGAGAGGAAACCAGAATAAACATGTTTTGCAAGAGCAGAGCTAGTCCAAGTGAAGGCAATTCTAAATAAGGACAATGCAGTCTTTCAGAGCCAGCGCCTTGGCCTGTAGGCAGCTTCCTCCATGGGCGGGCTTGCCATGTTTTCCACAGACAGACTGATAAGCTGCAAGTGCCTGAACTAGGCTGGCGAGAAGCTCGTGAGAGGCCTTTGTCCAGCGTAACATCAGAAGCCAGAGGGTGGTGGTCCCAGGGCAGTAGATCCAGCCAGGCCTTCAGTCCCAGCAGCTGGGCTCAAGGACATCAGTTAGTCTGCCCATCTGAAAGAAGGAAAGAGGACTAGCATGCTGCTGGGTGGGCTCCCCTGAGAACTGATGGGAATGTGGAAAGGTCACCAGCAGTGACGATGTCGGCAGAGCTCCACTAAGGACACAGCTTTAGTTTCTACTCCTTCATCGCTGGCTGGGTGACCCCCGGCTGGTCAGCTTCTCTGAACCTCAGTTTCCTACTTTGTGTGTTTCCTCCTGGTCCTGGATTCTAATGAGCCCAGCGTGCAGATACTAGTGAGCTAGTTTTCTGTGGCTACCATAAGCAGTGACCACAGCTTGGCTGTTTAATACAAAAGACTTCCTTTAGCTCACAGCTTTTTAGAGCTTCCTACTTAGGCCTCGAAAGAGTCTCCCCAGAGGTTACAAAGAACAGGAGAACCCACGCATTGCCTGTTGCATCCCTTACAGCCTCCAGCATTCCTGGGCTGTGGTACATCCCTTCAACCTCCACCTCACAGCCTCCTCTTCTGGGAGTGAGCCAGTCTCCCTGTGCCTTCCTCTCAGGACTCCCGTGAAGTAATCCGGACTATCTCCCCTTTGAGAGTATTGTGCCTTCAAAGTCCTTGCTTTGGATAGGTGGCATTTACAGACTCCAGAGATTAGGACCTAGTATCTTGACTTTCTTTTCCTCAGCCTACTATAAACATCTCTGACTGTTACACATATGGAGAGTTTCAGAAGAATCTCATCATATAAAAATACCCTGTGATTGAAGCGGAGGATTGGGGACTGTTGAGACATGCCTCAAATAACGTTGGAGTCCTTCATGTTATCCTGTTTCATGTGGGAGCCCCTGTCTTAATATCTCTACCACAAGGGAACTGGCAGAAGCACTCAGCTTTATGAGTGGAGGAATGAACACCTGGAAGCATTTGAATTTCATTCTGAGGGTAGCACAGTGGCTGTGTGTTTATACGAAGTAAACCCTTACAAACTCTGAGACCCTGAACAAGTTACTCAGCCTGTCTGGCAGGTTCCAGTGTCCTCATAGATAAAGTGAAAATAATTATATAATCTACTACTTAAGAAGTTCAAAGGAATAAATAATTTATATAAAAGAAGTTGTACAGTTCTCAGCAAGTGACAAAGATTGGTGATTGTTAACATGAAATGGTTTTCAAGTGTTTAACATACTGTTTGTCTACGTCAAGAATCAGGCTAATTTAAGCATAAGGAGGGAGGGATACCACAAGCTACTGAGGGTTTTGTGAGTCCAAGTCAGTGTGTGTCATGGCTCTAAGCCATAGCTGATGACCTTGATGATCAGATAGAGTTGGGGCATTACTGCCAACTGACATAATAATATGTTCATCAGAGTCACCAAAATCTGGATACCAAAGCCCAAGGGGTCAGAGGGCCTTGGAATTGGCAGGGGTTAGACAAGAAGAAAGAGCTAGAATGAAAACGGCTGCTCTTGCTATAGGCCCTTTCTTTTAAATGACTTGCTTCTAAGGATTGTATATTATACTGACAAAATAGATTCATGCACTTTAAGACTTTAAGATGGACCATGAAGAGACTGAAGAGATGGCTCAGTGGTTGAGAGTACTTCATGCTCTTCCAGAGGACCTGAGAGATCTGTTCCCAACACCTTCTCGGGCAGCTCACAACTGCCTGTAACTCTAGATCCACAGGATCTAATATTATTTTCTGGCCTCTATAGATACCTAGCACCACGGGTATGCGCACACGCGCGCGCACACATGCATGTGCTGGCACACACACAAGGAAAAAATCTTTAGAAAGATGGACTAAGAAAATGTGCAGTTTTTGAAATGCTGAGAGGCAGGGCAGGAAGAGAAAAGAGCAATTGTAGCTTGAGAACAAAAGAAGGCGAGAAGGTTAGGCAGGGGCTCCAAGGAAACTGGGCCTATATTTCAATGGGTCCCATGTTTCCTGTAACCTGGGGCCCACTCACAACAAACTTTGAAGAATTTTTATAGGAGACCTCAAGAGATTATCTGGTTTAGACCGTCGTCTTCAGTGACCTGCCATTCCCAAATCATAGAAAAGATTGTAGAGGTCCACAGGAAGTGGTGGCAGAAAAAAAAGGCAGAATTTAAATCCTTCTGCTCTTCATCCTCTCTGGTTGTAGACAAGCTATATAAGAAACATATATAACATAGTAATTGAAAAGCATGATCCTAGAGTGACAGAGATCCAATCAACTGAGCAAATAAAAATATATTTTATGTCATATAAAAGTCTAGAGACACTGATATACATATATATATATTAGTAATTCTCATAACATTATTCTTTGTAACCCAAAGTGGAATTTAGCCCAAATACCTACTCAACAGAGAAGCAGACAATGAAATGTTTTATACCCATAGCATGGACTAATACTTAGCCATGATACAAAGTGGATTAATATCAAGAACGTGCTAAGTAAAAGAAAGTAGGGGCAAATGGTCATATACTCATAGTTTAATTTATTATAAATGTCCATAATAGAGAAATATATCAAAACAGAAAGCAGTCTGGAGCTTGCCAGTAACCAGAGAGTGGGGAATGAAGAGTGTCTTTGGGGTGATTAAAGATCTTGGAAACACAGGGAGTATTTATGACAGACATAGTATCACTGGGTTACATATTTTAAATGTCTAATGCTTAATTTTTTTTTTAAAAAAATGGAACTTAAGAAATGTAGAGGTGGGAAGTTCAGAACCTGCAGGAAGCTTTCTGGAAATTCCAGGCATCTGTTTTTCTTTTGTCTTATAATTCCAACATCTACCACTTTCAGCTTCTACTTCACATTCTGAAGTGCTTCTCAAACTCCAATGACAGTGACTGCATTTCAGCCATCAGAAAGGAAAACAGAAAGGGGGAATGAAGGAAAGACTCTAAGGACGTGGCACCTTGACTAAGATTAGATGATGGACAGAAATGAGCCACAGGAAGAATGGCGAGGAAAGACTCTAAGGACGTGGCGCCATGACTGAGATTAGATGATGGACAGAAATGAGCCACAGTAAGAATGGCGAGGAAAGACTCTAAGGACGTGGCGCTGTGACTAAGATTAGATGATGGACAGAAATGAGCCACAGGAAGAATGGCGAGGAAAGACTCTAAGGACGTGGCGCTGTGACTAAGATTAGATGATGGACAGAAATGAGCCACAGGAAGAATGGCGAGGAAAGACTCTAAGGACGTGGCGCCGTGACTAAGATTAGATGATGGACAGAAATGAGCCACAGGAAGAATGGCGAGGCCGAGCCTTCCAGAGGACTCAGAGGGCACAAGTCTCAGGTCTGAGAGTTCAGGAAAGAGGGCAACGCGGAAAAGCTGGAGGAGGCGGGCCCCTGGGAGTGAGCATGCATGCGTGTTGGCATTCCCTGCCTGCCTGTGAAATGTAGGCTCTCCTCTTTTTTTCCCCCACTTCACGTTCCTAACCCTTGAGGACATAGATTCAATAAAATTATCAAATGAGAGTAACATCTAGAGCTGGCCTCTGTGTACCTAAGAGCATGCATTTTATCTTCTAGCTGAGGACTGTTGAAGTTATTTACCTCTTACAGGCTGCTGCCGAGGATGCCATGACTGCAGGGCTGCCTCCCAGCCCAGGGCTGCATATTTTACTGCTGCCTGTCCAGGGGTCCTGTCCATTTTCTCCTCTTCTAATGACTTCATTTTCTGGGTCAGTGAAAGCCAAGGTAAATGGTGCAGAGTTATGGCCAGGGCCAGCTGCTCTGTTGTGGGATGGCTATTTGTCTCCCTGGCCCCTAAAAGGGTTGGTGTTGGGTACATGAATGAGGAGGCCAATGGCATGGGTCACCCGTGCCCACCCATTCTCTGTTTTGGCTTTGACAGGATCTGGGTTTTACGTGCCAAGGAGTACAGCTGGGGCAAGCCTCCCTTGGCTAAGCCTCCTGTGCCTAAGAGAAAAAGCAAGAACCTGTAGAGTTCCGTGGGGGCTCTGGACAAGTTGTTATGCCTTGAAGATGCTATGATTGTGGTTATGGCAGAGAAAGTAGAGCTGGAGACCTTAGTCTGAATAGCTGATATGGGTATCTTAAGAGCATATAATGAAGTCTTTTACACTTTGAGCAGGTCAGTGATAAGAGGTGAGATTACTAAATGTCTTCCGGAAGTAATCCCTAGGTTGTAGAGCTCTGACAAGGAAACTTAAAGACAGGGTATCAGAGATTAACATGTAAAAATCAAAGGGGTGTTAGTTTTAGCATTGCCTGACATAGGAGAGTGTTCCAAATCTGAGAATCGTTGCTGCTGACAAAGTCTACCCATGCGCTCAGCCCTAAATGATGCACTGCATGCTTTATGGCATTGCCCAAATACTACAGGATTTTTTTTTCAAAGGTAAGAAACAGAGACTCTGAGAGGTGGTATAGCTTGCCCAAAGCCACCAGACATTAAGAAACAGCTAATACAAAGATCTCTTTGTGCATGGACTCAGTGCACATGCTCTTAGTTAACATATATTTCATAGTCAATACTCTTTCCTTGTGGACTTCAGTGACTGGCTTCCCCTGTTCGGTCAGACATGGAATCATTGTTCATAGCATGGGAAGAAAGTTGAACAAAATTACCAAAGACCTTCTTGCTAAATCATGTAAACCAACTGCCAGTCAGAAGGTTGGCAAGTGATGAAAGTCCAGGGAGGTAGAGCCTTCTTTATTCTTCCATCATGTAGTGGCATACAAGACTCTGGATACAGAGTGGATTATCTCCATTCATCTCCCAAAAGCTAATCTCCACCCTTCAAAAGTGGAAGCCAAATTTTATAGAGCACATAGACCCAATGGGAGGCATCTGCAAGAGACCTGGGAACAGAGGAGAGAGGTTAGCCATCCCCTGCCCCCAGGAACCATCGCTTTTCTGGGGTCCCTCCACTTACCACTTTAGCTACTATCAAGGTAACCCAATGCTGAGGCTTAGCAAGGTTCTGCTCTTTCCAGGTACTGTCCCCAGCACCCACTACCTCAACATCCTATATAGGTTTCCCTTGACTCCCTTTGCAACAGCCTATAACTCTGCTTGAGCCACCCCTCTGTTTCCTAGTAGGACCCAGGGCATGCTAGCTTTTATAACTTTGGATCTTTACTATTTAGAGTATTTCAAACTATGTTTTGAACTGCAGAAGAAAGAGCTCTGTTGTAAAAACCCATTTTGAGAGTCATGGAACCCTGCCTGCTAGGCATCTGACCTGTGAAATATTTCTTTACATTGTGTGAATATATGTTGCTGTGGTTGGTTTAATAAAGAAACTGACTGGCCAATGGCTGGAGAGGATAAGGTTAGGTGGGAGAACCAAACTAAAGACACTAGGAAGAAGGGCAGAGTCAGACACAGAGGGAGCAAGAGATGATAATAATAAATGTACCACCACGTGCAAGAGGGTAGATAAGAAATATGGGCTAATTTAAAATGTAAGAGCTAGTTAGTAATAGGCCTAAGCTAGTGGCCCAACATTTACAATTAATAATAAATTGTGTGGCTATTTAGGAAAAAATTGACAGGAGAAACTGATTGGCAGTCTAAACAAAAACTCCACCTACACTGACCCCAGAGTATTCCTCTCCCCTGCCTATAGATAGTGACTGCTCACTCATTTCCCGGATGCTCAGACCTGAATAATTACACAGAAGGCATATTAATTACAGCACTGCTTGGCCAATAGCTTCAGCATATTCTTAGCTAACTCTTATATCTTAAATTAACCCATTTCTATTAATCTGTGTAGCACTACAATGTTGTGGCTTACTGAGTAAATTCAAAGGCATCTGTCTTCTTTGGCAGCTACATTGCATCCCCCTGACTCTGCCTACTTTCTCCCTATAGCTCTGTTAGAATTTCCTGTCTGGCTTTACTAAGCCATTGGCCAAAACAGCTTCTT
Source organism: Ondatra zibethicus (assembly GCA_004026605.1). Taxonomy (NCBI): domain Eukaryota; kingdom Metazoa; phylum Chordata; class Mammalia; order Rodentia; family Cricetidae; genus Ondatra; species Ondatra zibethicus. Next base: position 11,259 of record PVIU01020861.1, on the reverse strand, counting down.
TAATAACCAATGCTAATAAAGCATATCCATAGCATATAGTGGGGAATCCCACATCACCTACCTCTCTTCATTCTTCCAGGAAACCAGAGGAAGATGCTTGTCATAAATCCCAGTGTCTAGTCCAACACCCCCAACTCCAGCTGCAAACAAGGGGGTAGGAGGCAATTAGAAAAATTTCCAATCTCTCTTTTGTTGGCCTGAGTGGCCTGATTTATGCCTTGTGCCTTCATTGACTGTTTGTCATAATATCTTCCAAAGTATAAAGTCCCATAAATCTTCCATGGAAATGATGACTTGACTATCAGCCCATGTTCTACACACACGCAGAAATGTCATTAAGGCAACAAACAGTCCCACTGGCCCAGGCAAAGGCGTTTTCTGCCAAGCTCAAGTTACCTCAAATCAATATTTGAACAAGGACAAAATCACATGTTTTCAAAACCAAATTAGTAGAGTATAATACCAGGCCTAGAGGTGTGGTTGCAGCAGGTACATTCAGGCTCACCTTGGAGACTGTGCTGTCAGGCCAGCAGAGCCTTCCTCTTTTACAACCTTATAGGATCACCATCCTGTGTGTGAATGTCACCTGAGGTGATACTAAGATTCAGGAGAAATGGGAAATTTTACAAGGCTAGACATAATACTTGACAGTAAATAAAGGCAGCGAGGTATGTTTCTTCATTCATGTCTTAAATGTTGTTTTAGGATCTGTACCAAAATCTAGGAGTCCAAAGGGAGCAGAACTGTAAGACTAGGCTCTGGGGGACTCACAGCACATTGTGACAGGCAACAGGCAACCCCCAAACAGTTGTAAGATGTCCCAGGTAAGATCAGGGCCTTTGGTGTCTCCCTGCAGAAACACGTTACCAAGGCCTACTGGGCACCCGTTTGTGAAGGCTTCCAAAGTCACACATGCTAAAATGCACTATAACTAACTCACCTGTTTGGTCTTGCCATGTGCCAAGCATCAGTAAGGAGTAGATGAGATGACAGAAAATCCTTCCTCATTCAGGAAGAAAGACAGATGCTATTGCTTTGACTCCACTTCTGGGAGTGAGCCACCTGATTGGTGAAGTGGGTGAAGGATAAAATCTGTCAAGCATGACTTCCTATGGATGGGGACTCTCTTTCCAGAATTTGTCTGCTTACAGTCATTCCACCACAGTGATCATCCACTATCGAGGTGGCCATGAGAATAGACTTGGTGGTCCAAGTGTCTTACACAACCCTTTCCCAGGTGTTGACCGAGGTTTCTGTCCCACCTGGTCCTGTAGTCATTCAGTCCCAAGAAACACTCAGAAGTCTACATTAATCAGAAGCTGATTGGCCCTTTAGCTCAGGCTTCTTATTAACTCTTATAACTCATATTAGCCCATAATTCTTGTCTGTGTTAGCCACATGGCTTGGTACCATGTTTGGCAAGACAGTCACATCTCTTCTGTGTCTGGCTTCCTCTGTGTCTGCAGACTGAAACTTCCCTCTTCCCAGAATTCTCACTGCCCCACCTCTACTTTCTGCTTGGTCACCCCACCTATACTTCCTGCCTGGCTACTGGCCAATTAGCATTTATTTAAAATACAAGTGACAGGATACAGACCATTGTCCCACAGCATCCAGGTTCTTATTCTTATTCTCTGTATGCTGACCAATTGTGGATTTCTGTATTAACTGCCACCTTCTTAAAAAAGAAGCCTCTCTGATACAGGGTGAAAGATTCACTATCCATTTAGCAGAACAATAGCAATAGCGTCTTCTCCAGGGCTAATGACCTAGTTAGTGATCCAGATAAACCCAAATAACATCCATGCCCCAGATGCTTAAAATGACCCATCTTATTTAGGAACTTGTAACACAGTTAGGTACCACATAGAATGTCTCACTCGATGGTGGCCTGTGTAGGCCACAAAACATAACAGAGATGAAAAAAAAAATATCTTCTCACCTGGTGATATCTCTATCCTGACATTATAGTACAATTCATTATTCATATGGTTTTTGTCATGCTGTTTTAAGCAAACTGAATGACAATGACAACAAAGTATTAATACACTTTCCATGGTGGGAAAATAGTGTGGGAGGTCCTTCTGTAAATGTGTTGCTTTTATTGGTTAATGAATAAAGAATTTGCATTGGCCTGTAATAAGGCAGAGTAGAGCTACATGGAGAAAACTAAACTGAATGCTGGGAGAAAGAAGGCAGAATCAAGGAGAAGCCATGTAACTCCTCCAGAGACAGACGCTGGATGGTACCTTGCCAGTAAGCCACAGCCATGTGGCGATATGCAGATTAATAGAAATAAGTTAAATTAGGATGTTAGAACTAGACAATAAGAATCTAGAGCTGATAGGCCAAGCAGTGATTTAATTAATACTGTTTCTGTGTGGTTATTTCAGAAGTCTGGGTGGCTGGGGAACAAACATCAGCCTCCTACAACAAGGAAGCCTTCCAAAACATATGGAAGGGAACATAGTAAGGAAATACTGGAACAAAATAAGACCGAAAACCAGCTGGGCAAACTCCAAACTCTACATCTCCATGTTTGATGCCAAAACATTCTCCATATCTCCAACTCCATTCAGTTTTGTTGACTGCAACAGTCTTCTTTCTCTTGGGCTGGTTATATTTCCTGTTAGCAGCTCTCCTCTGCAGGCATTCCACGACTCTGGCATCCCTGACATCTCTGGTTCTCCAAAGCAATCCAGGCTTCAACTTCACAGCTTCATGCAGTGGCCTCTCTAGTAGGTCTCCATTCAGAGACTCCCCTAACATATATCTGACCTCAGCAACTTTATTCCATAATTCCTTTCTTCTATCCTTAACTCTAAAACCAGAACCCATGTGGCTGAAGCTGCCAAGTTCTGCTGCTTCCTGGGGCTGGAGCATATCCCCCTGATTCAATTACATCTTAACCAGCATTCCTTCCTTCACTGCCTACACTTGGCTGTCGTGCAACTTGCTCCTTAGACTAGGCTGGCCTCAAACTTAGAGATCTGCCAGCCTCTGCCTTTCCAGAGCTAGGATTTAAGATGCGCCCCACTACACCCAACTCTAAGCTTTTCTTTAGTTTCTTTCTACAAGTTGGAAACTTAGCTGGGTGGGATCTTGCCTGAAGTCACCACTCCCCCCTTTTTTTTTCATTTCTTAATCCATTATTCCTTAAACATAGAATTTAGCTCCATTCTACCTCCTGGTGCTCTTTTTCCCCTCAAAATTTACTTTTTGTAATTTACCCTTCTCAGTTTGTTCCTTTTCATTATAAATCTTCATTATAGTTACCCCTAATAGCCATACAACAGAGTCTTTAATGGGCTGGTTTGAGATTTCCTCTGCCAACAGAATTAATCCAAAACTCTTCACTTTATCATGGAAGGAAGAGTAACTGAGTAAGAACTGGATGAAGAGGAAGAAAACCCCCAAGATGTATGTACCAATTGGATTCAGAAGTAGGCTGGGAAGTAGGACAGTAGATGTGGCATGCCATCTTTGGGTGATCAAACCTAGAAGGAATGTCACCCTGATGATGATATGTGTGTCCACAAACTCTTCAGATATTTTGTTCATGGTAATGGCCCAATCTCTGCTCAGTCCTGAGGATGCTGTTATTGGTTAATGTGTGTTCCCTGGGTCTGTGTCACTCACAACCAAACGGTGGACAAATAGATAATTACAATGTCAAATATTTATGGTGCTAAGCTGAGTACCTTACCTAGACATGAACTTTCAGGAAGACTTCTCATAGAATATGTGAGACTGGAGTTAGAATTATTCAGACAGTGAAGAGATAAAAAGAGAAAAACAATAGCAAGAAAGATCAGCTTCTGCAATAAGTCCACGGCATGTGACACTTGGGGCAGTCTCATGTCTTTAAACATATGAGTGGTAAGGAAAGAGGTGCAGATGGAATTCTTGGGTCATGAGTGACCTTGATTGCCAGGCTAAGTACTGACACTTTATTCCTGACACTACTGGATCTATTTAAAGACGATTCTATGGAACAGTGATTGATCTTGCATCACTGGCATGGAACTACTGGAATATTTTCATTGGTTCCAAGCTCCTGCTCCGAGGCTCTGGTATCTGACCTGAAATTTATGAAACCATTGACTTCTTGCTTTGCTTTTGGATCAGGGACTGACTCCTCTGGCTCAGAGGATGGGTTCATTTTATGATGTTGGGTGGATCCTTTATAGGTGATTCCTTCCAGAAATGAGCTATACACCAATGATGTCAGAGGGTGGGGCATTGGGAATGGAGTAGGGTGTAACAGCTGCTATCAGTCTCTTCCCTCCTAAGAAAATGCAAAGCTCTGCCCAGTGGCTGGGCAAGGCATGCTTTGACTTCTGGAGAAATTCAGCATTTCAGAAAGATGTCAATTGTCCCCAGAGACTGAGGCTTGTGAAAAGACCTCAGACAGTCTACATGAACTGATTTAGACCAGCTGGGAAAACTTGAACAAGTTCATTGGTCCTTGGATCCTAATTCCCTTTGCTATAAAAGAAGTAATGATGAATCTCCCATGGGCTATTAGAATATCAGACGGAAAATTGTAAATCTGTAATGTTATATATTAGTTTTGTCTCCAAAGAATTTTTCTTGTTGACTTTCATTCTCTTATTAGGAATCTACAGCCATCCCAGTTCAACTTTTCTATACCAATATTGTAATTTAAAAGTATTACACAAAGCCATGAATATCATTAACAACAACAAAAAAACTTGGTTCATTTTGTCATTTGGTATAATCAAGTATACTAAGTTGTGCACAGTGGATTTATTCATTTGGAATGCAAAGAGCTTCCACCTTGTGCTGTACCTTTGACCAAGTGAATTTTCAATAAAATTCTGGAACAAGCAAATAAATGAGTGGGTTTCAGTGGGTCAGGCTTATGAGAACAGGATACTGACCACCAAAGGGAATCCCTTCTGGTCTGCCTAAAGAAGTTCTGTGAGTTTCCATGTCAGTTTGTAACTTAGCTAGGAAAAAAAAAATCTTCCACAGGAAAAGCGTTAAAAAGTTCATGTTTCAAGAAATATTCTAGGAATGTTTGAAAGAAATATGGCATGCCCTGGGGGACCCCCAGGGAAGAGAGGAACAGCTGCAGCCTCCACATGTTGAGTCCAGTGCAATGTCCAGTCCAGAGAGTAGATTTTGCCTGTCGCCCACAAATGTGAAGGTCTACTTTGAGGTGAGAGACATAGACTTCTCTTAGTACCAAGAGATGACAGAATGACTTTGAATGGCTTTAAACTAAGATTGTTTATGTCTCAAATTTCATCTTCACTACAAATTTAAATCTTGATAAGTGTCCCTCTTCTCACAGCCTTCCCATTGTCTTGCTCCTTTGCTCCTCACCACGGAAGATCATTAGACCCATGGATGCTGGAAGAATGAGATCTTCACTCCTAAACAGAGTATCTGTGGGGCAGCACAACATCCACTAACAGTTGCTTCAATTGCTTTTCAGAATCACAGGCTTTAGATACCAAGTTCAACACAACTGGAATGAGTTCATATAGGATTCCAAATTTCTTTTTATTCCATAAGAAGATGAAGATGGGTAGGATAGATTAGTTGCTGATGCTGAAGTTGGTCCCTCAGATAGTCATCCTTTCCATCTCCTTACCAATTTTATAAATTCCTCACCTTCTAGCTATGCATAGCAAGCTAGTCTAGACCTTCCTCCATGAGGAAGTATGGATATAAAATCTGTTTAATATTAATACTAGATGACAGAGGGTACCAAAAGATGACATAGTGAATGCTCTGGAGGTCAAACCTACTCCTTCAGGTCCTGGTTGTATAGAAGATGCCCTATCTCTCATTAATTATTTGTCTAAGGTACTGATTTCTATCTTTCCCTGCTTCCCTTCGAACTCAGATTCCAAAGGTGGTCAGAGGACAGTGACAGCTGAACACTTTTAGGATACTTAGAATGCATCTGGTGAAGAGTACCTACTTTGGGGGATCTGATTCCAAACCTGCTGAGTACAAAATCGTGAAGAGGCACAAATTCCCCAAGTGGATACTAGAAGTGACAGCAAGAAGAACATCCTCTGCTCCTTGTTCCCAAACCAACAAATCCTGCAATATTGGGACATAACACTAAATGATGATCATTGACTTAGTATGTTTATTGCATTCTGGGAGATGATGAATATTTTTACAAGGTCACACCTCAAACCTGGTGCTTTAGGTGATTCTTCAAATGGCCATTCCATTACTATGTCACAGTGGCAGAACTGAGTCATACAGTACAAAATAGGACCAGTTAATCCAATCATGCACCCCCAATTTTGCCCCCTTTACTAGGAAATGAGTTTCTTGACATATTATTATACCATTAATAATGTCTATTGATGATTCATTGGAAAATCCTTGAATTGTGGTTCTAGTGAAAGGTCTACAAGCGCAAAAGGCAAACCTATACCCAAAATATATGTTGATTCTGGACAGGGAGAATTATGTACCCTTCAAAAACATTCCCAAACTATTCATTTTCTCAGGAATACTGCTTTATCACAAGTTTAGATTTGGTCTGATGTTCTTTCAGTGAACCTTTTACCAGACTCAATAGCTATACCAGATCTTATGAATGAGACCTCATGGTACTGGACCAGATAGACAAATTAAACAAGAAATATAGAGTTTGCCACCCCTGCTTTCTTAAGGTATTTAATGACTATAAGTTTATGCATTCTACATCTTCCTGGGATGGAATATTATTTTTAATTTGCTGCTGTGACCAGTAAAGTGTAATTTAAAAGGCTTTTGTTTCATTTTTCCTACTTTGATCATTAGTTACAAGCCAAGGACCAAATGCAGGGTCAACTACCATCTGCATATATTTTAATTATACAATCAGGAACCAAAATTTCTGTGCCAGATGGGACCCAGTGGACACTCTGAGCTGGACGTGGGCCAGGATTCCATTTACTTAGTGGTCCTGTACACTCCTACTTAGCAGGGAGACTTGACAATGCTTCTCACTCCAAGATGAAGCTGTCAACCCAGAACCTGGAATCAGCAGTCCCTGAAATATGAACATACCCCTTGTCCCTATGTATGCTCACCCAATCATGTAAAAGGCTGTATTCTTTCTGGGGGAAGGTTACGGGGAAAATCATTGTTAAATGTGCTTCTTTGGTATTTCAGGGTGCTTTAGTATTTATCCAGTAGATTCTGAATCCACATATTAACTTAGGTCCAGGAAGTAGAGAATCTCTTGATCATATAGTGTAGATTCTTTTGGGTACAGATTGAATGACACCAGCCATGGCGATAATACATATTGTCCCTAGAAATTCTGTGTTCTATAAATTGTTTACATCACTTTCTGAGGTGTGGGCCATCCTGACCTTGCTTCTAATAGCTAAGTGCCACCAAATGATTCTATTATTTGTTGTGGTCTCTCCACTGATGCCAGGGAACAAGGTCTGTGATGCTGTTGTCTACCATTAGCTGAGACACGTGTAAGAGTCCAAAGGTTTTCCGTTATACTTTTCAGTCCACATCTTGGCCAGGTTTGATAAACAGCATGTCCTCTGATTGTGGACTTACCTCTGAGCTCACTCAGATATGCTTGCTTCTTTTTCATCCCCCTTTCTCCCGTTTGCTAATGAACCTCTTGTTGGTCCTTCAACTAACATTGGCAAACCCTGTTATAAAGCTTTTGGGAGCCCTTTATAGGATGTCAATGTCATCTCCTAGGGTCCCTCCCAAAATGTTCAGACAGACTTTACCATTGAGAATGCTTTGTGCCCTGCTTACCTTTATCTGTCACTGTTTAAATTCTGACCAAAGCATACCGTCTTAGCACTGCTGGTTTTTATTGCTAGACCCCTTTACTATTTCAGAATGTAATCTCTCCTTCCTCCTCTTCATTTATTTTTTCGTTAACTTAATTTATTTATGCTTTAAATTCCTTTATCCGTGCATTCATTTTTGAGACAGGGGTTCACTATATAGCCCAGAACCAAGTGTGGCTTCAAACTCACAATCCTCCTAATTCAGCTTCTCAGGTGCTTTGCCGTATCTGGCAACCGAGTACCAGCACCTCCTTGGTTCTGTTATGACCTCACATGATTACTGATCTGTTGATCATGAAGAGAAGTGAAGGAGTATCCGTGGTGGGTGGTATAGGGCAGGAGTGGGTGGGTCATCTTTACCTGGCAAGACAGAAGCATCTATATTATTCTTAAGAGAAAGTGGTGCACTAATCTTTAACAAAGATAAATGTGTGATTCCACAGTCCTGAAAGTCTAGAAAAGTCTGCGAGTTTTATGGTTTTCAAATGAAATCACCCCAGAGTTCTGCCTCCAAGTCTTAGCCTTTTCCTCCTGCCCAGTTAGGGGCCTGCCTTCAGTGTAGCCAGCTTACTGTGGTTAAAAAAAAAATAAAAATAAATAAATTGGATTTCTTCTAGATCTCTGCCATCTTTACAATTAAATTCTGGGCCTGAGGGTTAGTTTTGCTACAGTAAATGAGAGTTTCTTTACATGCTGCCAAGAAGGACTGCTGAGATCCATATAAATTGGTGATTAATCACAGAAGCTTTCATATTTTGCCAGTGTATTGATTGTACTCAACTACCCAATTGCATCATCCTTATAACGATTCTATCCTCTAAGTCTCTCTAATGCCTGAGCTATTGCAGTAGCTAATTAATTCCTTTCCACCCATATGTTTGGTACAGGTTTATTATTATTATTATTATTATTATTATTGTTGTTGTTGTTGTTGTTGTTGGGTTTTTTGAGACAAGGTTTCTCTGTGTAGCTCTGGCTGTCCTGAAACTCTCTCTGTAGACTAGGCTGGCCTTGAACTCTCAGAGATCTTCCTATTTCTGCCTTCAAGCGATGTGCTGGGGGTATGCCTTTGAAGGGAGAGAGTGAGACCCTTGTGCCTGCTGTTTCTCCCTGTCTCTCTTTGTCTTTGTCTGTCTCTGTCTTCCTGTCTGTCTCTCCCTCTCCTCCTCTGATTTCCCCTCCTTCTTCCACTCCCCCTCTCCATCTGCACCCCTACTTTCCTGACCCCCACAATGTGAGCACCCCTCTTTCACAAACTCTCTCTTCCCCCATTCTGTTTCCCCTCTCTCTCCCACTCCACCTCTCCACCCCCTCACTTTCCTGGTCCCCACAATATGAGCACACCCTCTATCACAAACTCTCTCTTCCCCCATTCTGTCTCACTTTTCTCCTCAGCACTTATCTCCCCACCTTGATTATCTTGATTACCATTGCCCTCCCAACCACAGGATTTCTTACTCCAGACCTAGGGTGCCTGAACCTGGAGTCCAAGTTTTTAAACTGCAGGTCACAGGAGGTGATCAACATATTCATACAATCACCAGGAGCAGGCCAATTATATACACTCAAGCAAAGGACGTTTTGTAAATATCAAATCTTTCAAGTTATTCCTATATTGTTTATTTTTCAGCTTCTTAGATTATGTCTCAAGACCCAGCATGGGTCTATATTTGGCAGTAGTAAAATGCTTCTGAACATGAAACAAACACAAATTCAAAATTCAACTTGCGACAAATTCCAGGTGTTTCTGCAGCTCTCACCCCTGTTGTATCAGTCAACTTCACTAATGCCTTGACATGAACATGCAAAAGGCTGGCATTGCCCTGTGGAAGGCATTCTGCCATGCAGTGCCAATGAAAAACACCTAAAACATCTTGGCTCAGATGCAAGACTACTGTATGTTATAAATTGAAGCATCCTATTTTTATTTAGTATTTTATTTTACTGTCCATACATAGTTTGCAGTGCTTACAGAAAAGTAATAGTTTAATTCTGGAAAAACCACTTTCAATATTTGCCTACTTCCACCCTTCATGTAAGCTGACAAAGTAGCGTAACTCAGATTGTATTGTGTTAAAAATGTTTGATTTTAAAAATGGTTTGAATCGATGACTCACTTGAGTTTCATAAGCCATTATATGTATAGCGAAGAACCATTTAATAGAGATTTCTTTGTGATTTATCAGAAAATGTTTGACTTGTTTATCCATTTTATATAGCTATAAATGCACTGTTTTATAAACAGTTCTCAATGTTTATTTCATCAATAAAGATGTGAAATGTGGGAAAGGTTTAAGAAGTCCTGAGTTAGGGAAGGGCTTGGCACAAAGTGGGGCCTCAACAAGCAAGTGAAATGAAAATATTTATTATCAAGTACTTTGTTCATCTTACTGGAACTGCATGAAGGCTGAAATAAATTTAACAGACAAAGGTCTTACATAGACATTCCAATAAAAACAGGTTAAAACATATAAATAGAATGAAGTGTTTACAAGTATGCCTTTGTATCAATGGATAAAGGAAAGGGCTTTTTTTTTTTAATAGAAAAGAAAGACATTCAGTTTGAGCAATTCAGCATCAGTGAACAGTACAAACCTCTCGCTGAGGATTTACAGGTAGGCCTTTGATTCTCAGTAGGACGGAAGGTTTAGAAGCTTGCTTCTGCTTCTTCCAGTACCAGCATTTAATTGCAGGCTTTAACGGGGGCTCAAACCTATAAAAGATTCACCTTGTTTCTCTGAACATATATATATTATTTACCATACAGTCTATAAAATATTTACCCATTTGCTTAGCCAGCTGCGCTCTACTCAGCCTTAACTACCTCATCAGCGCTTGAGCTGATCAAATCGGCGGCTGGCACCTCTCCAGACAACGGTTGAGCTCGCAGCTGGAAGGGGCCCATAATTCATGTGGTGTCAGAGCACATAGAAATCAAGGTGTTGAAAGGCTTTCTGAAGGTTCTGGGCAGGAGGAGGAGGAAGGCCTTTGAGTCCTCAGACCTTCCACTCCCACCTATCAGCTCTACTATATGACTGTCACTGCCAGGTTTAGCTGAGGTCTCTCTTCAGGATCCATTGATAGGATGCCTATTGCGTTCTGTGGGTCTTGTTCAGGTGGGTGGGAATAATGCCAGGCTCAATCCCTTGTTGGAAAAAAAAACACAGACACAATCACAAAAATTATCTCTCTCTGCAGCTAGCGGGTATAAAACATGTAGCCTTTGAACCAGGCATTTTGGCCGGAAGTAGCCTCAATCCATCATTTATGAGCATGCACTCTCAGAAAATTCTGTTGCTTAAAAGTGTCATGGGGCTATTCACAGGCAGTCCCAATGTCATGGACTTACTGTTGGGAATCTATAGGTGTCAGGCTCTGAGTGTGTGGCAGCTGGCAAAAAGCACCCAGTGCAGGTTGGAGACGAGGAGAAAATGGAGAAAATTTTTTATGATAG